>VDFB02033900.1:0-60062 GCA_007258455.2 Sequoia sempervirens | reverse complement strand
TATTATTATATTATTATATATAAATATATGTTCAAAATTATAAATTATAAGAACAATGATACTCATGTAACCTAATAATATATAAATGACTTTCTTGAGCTATAAAAACATGTTTTTGTAAAAAGTCATTTAAATAATATATAAAATTCATTTAAATAATACTAATCATTATCTATATGTTCTACTCTATTGTATTCGTATTCCATTTACCATGCTTGAGAAGGGCAATCATCTTTTGACAATTTGTTTAAAATTTCAAGAAAAAAACATCTTTCAAGGTAGCCTCCTTGGACACTAGCTAAATAGGTCGAGATGCCAAAATCTAATTTTGAGGTAAGCATCTTGTCAGGAATTTTCATTGTAGATTTGCTCCATTTTTTGAAAAGAGGGAGGATTCATATTCAACATAGCTACACTCAGGAAGGAAGTAGAACAACAATATGGACCAAAAGCATCATGGGATAGAAGAATCAATAAAGACTGTGAATGACACCAGCATTAAATTATCACAAAATAATACTAGACAAAAACATGTCTTTACAGCTTAGGAAAGTCATTTATGTAATTTATAATTTTGAATATATATTATTGTTATATATCAGTGCTCCCTGGGGACGTGTCCCCTACCTTGGTACCCTATCCCAGTACCCAAAATGTTTCGGGGACTCAGGGATGCCTTGGAAACAATCCCCTCCCGTCCCCAATCAGTGCAAAAAGGGGGTGTCCCCGAAATGCCTCAAAAAAGGCAAGGGACGACAGGGGACAGCCAGAGGACTTCTAGAAGTCCCCTAACCGTCTTGGAGATGGCTAGCCGTCTCTTATGGCCCAACAATATTTCACTTTAATTTTTTGTAAAAAAGCACATTTTTTAAATTAAAAAAAAGGGATGGGCGGGCCCACAAGGACCCCCCCACCCCTTTAAAGAAAACCTAAACCTATTTCACTTATGAAAACAACCAAAAAGAAAAAAAAACATTCTCATTTTGACATTTGCAAACTTGAGGTGAAGAGCAGCAAGAGAAGAGGGGAGAACAGTAGTTGAAAGAGGAGACTAGGGCATCAAATCTACTCCATTAGAGGTAAGTTCTTCATTTTACATTTATTTTTTCAATTTGTTTTCCATTTTTTCAAGTTTTTTTCAAATTTTTTACCACATAGGAAGGGCATTGTGAGTTTATTTTTTCTTTTCTTTGAATTTGCAATTCTCTTTTCAATTCTTAACCAAAAAAATCATGAGCAGTAGTGAAAGTACTAGTCATGATAGTGAGGAGGTTGAGGTTCAAATGCATGAAATAAGTAGACCTAGAAGTAGAACTGATAGAAGTATGGCAGCCATTGGGGGTTCTTTAGGGAGTGGGAGTGTAGCAGGGCCAATAGCTTCAAATCCATTTGAATGTCCTTTTGAAGTCCTCAAAACCTATGCAAAAGGCCCATTTAACTTGGACCCATATATTTTCTATGTTTTTGTCATTTTATAGTTGAAACTTGGAGCCTTTGGGCATTTTGTTATAATTCTTATATAATAATAATATGTATGTACATTCATAATGAAAACATTTGAATTTCTTTAATTTGTTTATCAATTCTCATGTGAAATCTCAATTTAAGTCTAAAGTTTTGTATTAATCTTCTACAATGTCTATGATGAATGCTTTATTGATGTTATGATATGAATATTTGATATTTCTCTATATTTTTTAAATTTCCCTATTTTTAATAGCCTTCCCCTTCTGTCCCCTAAAAAATGGCCCAAAAGTATGAAGAGCACAAAAGATTTACTGAGAGGGGGGTGGGGGTGAATCAGCAAATCAAAACAATCTCTTATTTTTCAACTTTTCAACAAACTTAAACTTTTACCAACATCAACTTCTGATATGAATCAATAAAAGCGAGTTGAAACCACTTTATTGAATTGATTAAATGATTTTACAAATGGAAGTAGGCACCAACCTACTTGATTTACAAATGAGATGATTTTGTAGGCTACAACCTACAAGGAACACCCAAACCTCTACAATTTTAGTAGGCACCAACCTACAAGGAGAGTTAACCCCTAATGCAAGGCACCAAACCTTGACTTGATGGATGAAGTAACTGTCCTCAATCAGATCTGCACTCTCCCAATCCTCCAATCGGCCTTTGTGATGAAAAATCTCTCACTCAGCCCACACAAGAAGATGGGTTTCTGATATAGACTACTTGAACTTCACAACCACACATTCAAATAAAAAATGGATTACAAATATATACTTTGATCCAGGATTGTGCCTCTTAATGAAAGAACATATCTTTGCCTTTTCAACATTCACTCATACCCCTTCATAAACCCAACTTTCTGCCTTAATAATCTATGATTTTGTTTAGATTATCTTGACTCTATTACTTCTGAAGTTATGTCCCCTTTTTGAAGCAAGATGTCTTTTAGAAACAAGTCTTTTTAGAAGAGACGCACTAAATGGCTTTTACGTCTCTTAACAGATAATTATTCTTTTTGAAAAAAAACGTCTCTCCAAAAAACATTGCATCTTTTTAAAATCCGCATCTCTTCAAAAAACGTGTTTACTTGTTAACACATAATTAGTTAGATCTTTCAATCAACACTTGTTTAACAAATAAACCATCAGATGATATCGATCTGCAGCGATCTGAAGAACACTTATTGAAAACACCATCGATCAGATTTAATAACCAAACACCATCGATCTAAATGATTAATAACTAAACACCGTCGATCTGAAGTTACACCATCAATATTAAGTTACATCATCGATCTGAAAGATTAATAACTGAACACCATCAATCTGAAGTAACATCGATTTGAATGATTAATAACTAAATACATATCTGTTCAATTTGCATTAGTTATCGATGTAAAGTTGAATCTGAATATGATTTCTTTAGTCGCATCACCTTTGATGGAGAGGTGTTACTTTGTAGTTGATTGCTTCTAAACATCATTGATCTGAAGATGATTGCTTCTACTTCGACTTGTACTTTCATTAAAGGTGATTTTGCTTAAAAGTGATTTTGCTCCATAGTGGTGTTACTCCATTAAGCACATCAAGGAATTTTTCAACTTTAAAAGTCTGATTTTGACATCAATGGCAATTCTTCTAACAAAGTACCTCCGTATCGGAAACATGTTCCGCCATCCCTGTCCCTGTCCCCAAAACTTGGGGGAGCATAGTTATATATATTATTTTTGTAAAAGTCTTGTAGAACAAATACATGTCTTTATAACTCAGGAAAGTCATTTATATATTCTTAGACTGCAGGACCCCTATTGGGTACACCCTAGGTATGCCTAGAGTATTGCCCAGGCGCTCGGGTTCCTTGTGGATCCTTCTGTGCCCACAGGGAACCTGGGCATTTGGGTAGTACCTTGGGTGTACCTGGGGACAAATCTGTACCAAGACCAGTATCGGACCCACACACGTACCCGTGTCAAATATGAAGGACCCAACAGCATAGATTATTGACAAATGTACTCCCTTCTCCTTGAGATGCTTTAGTAGGCTCTGAATTTTTCATGTCTTTTATAGCATGCAACACTTGTACTGTCAAATCTGCCAATCTTTCTTGGCATTGATGCAGTCTACTCATCCTCATGGAAGAAGTCTACTCTCTCTCTCCCCTTTTTTGCCATATCTTCTTCTTTATTTGGACCTCGTGCTTGCAATTTCCTATGCTCCTTTCTTTGATATCTAATCTCTCTTTCATTGCGAAGGATCAACAATTTGGTTTACCTTATAGGTTGGCAAGATCAATGCATTGATACCACTGTGATGACCTTCAGCTAAAATATTCATATAAAATGTTGAGATCTGAAATACCCACCAAATTTTTTTGGCAATAAAATTGCAAAAACAGTAACAACACAAAATACCCATAACACTTATAATAGATTTGCATATGTAATGCTCGTTGGAATTGAAAACTTGCTTGTTGGTGTATATTATCTCCAAATTTGCAGAATATTTCATAATTTAATTTCTCTAAGTTTATAGTTATGTCTTTTGATTTGAAAACTCTCCATGTAATGCGTGGATTTTCTGCTGTTTTAGGTTTATCCCTTAGTTATTTCATACTTATCTGATGTTTGCAGTTTTTGGTAACTTTATACCATTGCCTTTTGGCCTCTAAATCTTGTACAAAGCTTTGGTATTTGGTACTTCTTGTATTTTCGCCTTTTGAAAGGAAACTAGCACTAATCTTTATGAGATAAACAATACAACAAGTTACAGATCTACTTACATGGTTCTTATTTGCTTAATTAAAATGTCATGTTGAACTACACAACATTTTACTAATGAAATTAACAGACTTTGCATTAGTGACAATCGATACCTTGTCAGGGGCTTATTCTGATACAGATACTCATATTTCTGATAAGATTAATGTATCTTGTGCACACAATAGCAAATATGTTTGCAGCTTGGACATCTTATTTCCTTAAAGTTGAGGGCTTTTGGGTTTGTCTTTTCTTGATAAACTCTCCTTTTACATTTTTTTTTTTGAGTTCTAAAGTTGTTTTCTATTAGAGGGGGATGCTTTAGGTATCCCTCTTGCCAACTATGTGCCGTGGAAGCATCAGCTTCAGCACCTTGAAGACAAAGCTGGGACTCTGCTTTTCTTATTGGGAAAGGCTGCTAATTAGTTTTAAAATATATGCTGTTCTTGTTGGCCTATGTTAGCTTCAAGTTTGCATAACTTTTTATAATTTCAGTCCTCTATGTTTATAATTATTTCTTTTGATAGAAAAATTTCTATGTAATGTGTTGGCATAACAACTAGCACCTCTGGAGTAAGAGTTGGTACGGACAACTATGCACACTACGCAATGAGTGCTTTTCAAATTAGGAGGGGAAGCTCCCTCGTTGTGCTTAACAAAAATGCTTTGGAAAGGGAAAAGTAATCTAAACTATCTCCTGTCTTTTTGTCTCAGTTGTAGAGGTACAAGGTTTTCACGAAAACTCTATACGTTGCAGCTAAGTATTTTCTAGTTTCGCAGACTACTAACTACAACTAGGCTTAATGATTTAAAATCTATCTAGTTTCCTCAAGAAAACAGAGCATGAGGAAATGGAGCAAGGATAACTATCTGACGATAAACAAGTATAGATTCTCAACTTGAAGGCAAGGTGGCACATCTATTAGCTCAATCTAAACAAGTTTATTGGCAACAACAATATACGATAAACAAAGTACGGATTCTCAACTTGAAGGCAAGGTGGCACAACTATCAGCTCAATCCGAATAAGTTTATTGTTCACACGCATCACACGATAACCAAGAACAGATTCTCTACTTGAAGGCAAGGTGGCACAACTATCATCTCAATCTGAACAAGTTTATTGAACACAAAACAGATTTGATCTAACTAAGGAAAGAATTCACCATTATAATTGCATGAAACCCTATGTGGCATAACAATTCATCATAATAGTGAAAACGCATGAACAGATACAAAAAGAGCAATATTGAGGGCAAGGTAGGCACAGCATATATTTCTCTCGTGCAAAAGTTATGTACAAATGAGCAAAAGCTCTTCTTTATAGACATCGAAAGGTGTAGGGAACCCTAAAATCACCTTGAGTCAACTACAGTCTTGCAATGCATGCAAGATTTATTGCTAAACCCTAATAAAGTAAACTATACAGTTAACTGGAAAGCTACCATCAGTTAACCTACATTTAACCTAAATGGACAATGTGCAAGCATGCACGTCCTTATTTAAAGCAAAGTTAACTGGACACTACCCTCAGTTAACTAGAAACCCTAACCCTAACTCTTGTGAAGATAATCCCAAGGAAGAGATAAGCATGTGTGAAGTCAAGCAAGTGAACTCAAGACTGAAAGTCGAGTTAACTGCTGCTCATGACTCAACCCTCGAAATTAACTGCAGGTTCCAACTGGCAGATCACTCCATGTCATCTCGGTCTAACACTTCGACCAAGAACTCATCAATCTCTCTGTCTTCTGGCACTTTGATGCTATCCAAAACAACAATCTGTTTCTTCAGTTCTCTGTCACTTTCCTTGACTGTATGCATGCATTCTCTGACATCTTCAGCCGCCTTTTTGAAACTAGCTGAAATAACTGAAATATTCTCCAACTTAGCCGCCACAGGATCTCCCTCAAGGCTATCACGAATCAGCTTTTCGAACTCAGCTTGCACTTCATTAAGTGCAATATACGTGCCATCTTCAAGAAGGTAATGACACGAAATCTGAACAACAAAACCACTGACAAGTGCAAGAGCTCCAACAACATTATCTTTCAGTGAAAACAACTTGGTAGAAATCTTTTCACATATTTCCATTTTGAAAAGGTGCTGCTCCCTCCAAGTAAAAACTTTCTCTTGATCTTCATCAATCTCCAAGGCATCATATGCAACAGACAATTGAGACACAAGAACTCGATCCTTGGCTAAACTTTCTGCGACTGAAATCTCAAGCAACTGAATACCTTGACGAAGTTTATGTGCGTCACTCCTCAACTGATACAAATCCATAAGAAGATGCTGACCTGTAACAACTAAACTTTCAATCCAGTTATCTAAAAGTCTGCCATGATTGACTAACTGATCCAACTTTCGTTGTTCTGCAGGTGTATTCTGAGGAAGAACAGGCGCTCTACTTGAATTTCTGTGAACAAGATCAGAGATATACTGACGAAGTTGACCATTTTCAGCCTTAAGCAATGCCTTATCCTCTCCATCCTTTGTGATGCGTTCTTCAAGATTATTGGTGACAATCTTAAGAAGGCTCACGTCTGTCTCTCGAGTGGTCCTGCCAAGATTTGGCTTAGTGAAAGTAAAATCACCAACTTCGACTTCATCTAGGTTCTTACCTTCTAGAGGAATAGCAACTTCTATAACAATCTCTGACTCTGGAGTCTTCTCAATATGCACCTGTTTCTTGATTTTCTTGTTCGACCTTTTCTGATAAGGTTCACTGAACTCAGATAAATCAAGGTTATATGAAGGTTCTCGCCTTTGTCTCCCCAAAGACCTCTCGAGCCAACAAGACTGAACAATATTATCAATTTGAGGAGAGACTGTCCCTGATGTATCAACCTGTGGTGGTTCAGTTGTCTCCGATCCTACTCGAATTGGTATCTCAGGCTCTGAATCTATGTCAATAGGTTGCACATGGGGTGAACTAGGAAGTGAAACGTGAGGATCAGCCTGAATGACTGTCTCTACTGGAATCTCAGGTACATTCTCAATTTGTTTTTGCTTCCTTTTACTAGTAGTCCTTTTTCCCGTGTTTCCACTGAGTCTAATTCCTTCAGGAGGAATCACAATAGCCTTGACCCGAGCTCTTGACCTCGAAGTAGAAGGCAATGAAGAAAAATTCTCTGGCGGCTCTGTCACAGGAACTGACTTTCGCCTCCGTTTACTTTCCAAGAATTACTTGCTGGTCTTGATAACCGATTTAGATACTTCCTCAATAGAAGTATTCTCTTTAGCGTACCAATTTGGTGAGTGAAGTGGCTGCCGAGCAATTTGATCTCTGACATATGAATTGAGAAGAACTTCTCCATCATCATCTGATAAACCATCAACACCCTCTGATAAGTAATTAGAGAGCTGAGCGATAGTTAGTCTGCAATAGTGATGACGACAGACCTCGAATTCATCTTCACAATTAGCCCAGAAATCTTCAAGTGCTGGCTTATGTGCAATCCCTCGCTCTAACCTGTTTGCATAATGACCCAAAGGATCATAAGAACGCCTCTCAGTATGAGTTTTAAATTTGAATCTTTCCATCTCGTTGACATATGCCTTGCGTCTATTGCAGTCCTGCATGTGAAAATTACCAATCCAAATGGAAAATTAGCTGCAGTCTTATGACGACTGCGAAGAAAGAAATGAACATGTTGCATCTGTCTGAGAAACTCCATTAAGATGACCTTGTTTGAAGGATACCTCGGCAACATCAGAGGCTCTCCAACATATCCATAAACCCGGATGTATGTGAAAGTAGGGAATTGGATAAACCAATCCGCCCAAGTCTCCATTGCTGATTTTGCCTCAGCAGAAACACGGATATGCATTTCATTGTCAAGATCTCTGACTGTTCTCATAGAAAAGTGATCACTCACTGCTCAGAAGTCTTGTTCAGATTTAGAAAACTCCAACTGAGAATAATACTCATGAACACGTTGAACACCGAGAGTACCATTAGTTTTTAGATGCTTGTAGCTGCCTTGAAATGTAACTAAGTAGACCAAGTAGGATATCATACGAAACTCATGAAACTTGAGAAAACTAGAAATCTGCTGATGTAGGCAATCACTAATCAACATAGCCCAGTCAAAATGTTCCGTGCCAACAAGAATTCTGGAAATAAGGTAAAACATCCATGATCAGAAAGTGCTAGCATCCTCTTGACCTATAATTCTGTTGAGCAAAGTTATCAAAACAACAACCTCATCCTTGAATTCACCACGACCAACCTTTTTAGGCATATTAGTCTTTTGAACTTTTAGCCATCTCTGAGCCACCTTTCTTTGTGAACATTCTTGATCTCCATCCCATATCTTCTCACAGGCCTCAATAACCACAGTGAAATTATCTGAACGAGGAGGAATAGCAAAACACTTCTCTATATCCTTCGGTTTAAGACTGCAGATAATCCTCCCATCAGTTGATCTGATTTGTCGTGAAGACTAGTCATAATGCTTGATGCAAGCAAGAACAAACTCAAGATCAAAAGTGGTAACAGGAATAGATGCCACTGCCAGCAATCTGGAACGTTCAAGATTTCTCAATGATTTGTTGCTAACTCCCTCCAAACTGCTCAGATTAACCACTGGATAAACATGATTTAAGTCTGTATCTGAAGTTCTGAGAAAATCATGTATAAGAACTGATTTGGTCTTATAATCAATGAGATTGAACTGCATTTTGAAAATGAAGACTTTTGAGTGTAAAGTCGAATATACTTGAACAACTTTCTGGAAAAATTGAAAATCTCTGGAAAGGCTAAAAATAGCCTATGGCGGGAAAAAAATTCGGAATTTTTCTGAAACGCGGGTTTTGTGCAGAATCAAATTCTAAGACAACCCAAATAGTTTGATTCTCGAAAAAAATGTGTTTCAGGCCCACATGCAAAGAAATTCTCGGAAAAAAGCACTGCGCTTCAGAATGAAGACTGCGGGGCAATTTTCTCGAAAAAATCTAAGACATGGGTTTTGCTGCAAATACTGAAGTATGCGATCCCAGATGATCAAATTCTGAAAATATGTTGAATTTCTTTGACATGCGAAGAAAGTACCTAAGATGAGAAATAGAAGAAATAAGACAGAAGAAAGAAGGTTTTATTTGCTCTGCTTTTGTAGAATTCGCCTATCTCTATTCTGGAATTCGATGAAACCTGCATGCAAACTGAAAACAAAGTCTGGAATATTCTTCTTTTGATCAAACTGAATCTGTTGCTATGAAGAACGCTGAAATCTGACACCTGTAGCACCTTTAAATTGCTGCTTGCTCAAGAAGAATGTATGTTTCTAAGCTTGTGATGAAGAAATAATGGACGCCTAAACTTGAATAAATAGAGTTTCATCACAAAAATTCGTAAGAAATGCATGCAACCTTGAAAATTGCGCTTGGCTTGTGATTGGACCTCAATTTAGTTAACTGAAGACTAAAATGAGCTAAATAAAGCACTATGCTAAAGTCGCCTTATTAAGACTTCAGTTGCAAAATTCTATTTAAAGCATCATGCGAATTTCACTTCAGTTGACAATTCATATTGAATTCGCCATACTTCACAACTCAAAATTCATGCTTTAAATCTTTATTTAAAACTCTTAACTAAAGCGTCCCTTTTGAAGACTGAAGTTAAAATATATAATGAAGTGTCCACTTCACAAAATCTTCACAAAACTTCAACTAATGCGCCATGCATTCAAACTCAAGTTGATTTTCAAACATGCACTTCAGTTAAGTGAACATGCAAACAAGTTAACTCAACATGCAAAGTTAGTCAACTGGACATGCAAACTAGTTAACTCGACATGCAAACTGAAAGAACACTCAACATGCCAAAATATGAACTGGAGATGACAACCCAGAAATCGTTCAGTCTAACTGAAGTCAGAACTCAAGTTAGGGCGCACAGTCAACTTCTTTCGAAAAATCAATTTTGACCTCTCTAGGCGCTTTCCAGACTTAGCCAATTTTGATGAAAATTTGGATTTAAACCTCTTTCGAGACCTCTATTCATCCCCTGACACTGGCTAACTGACTCCACCGATTGGCTGGCTGACAGGTGCATTGCAGAGCAGGACAAAAACTGATCAAAAGGTACCTTGAGACTGAATATCATAAAACTAAGATCTGAAGGGTCAAAAATCCAAGCGCCCTTTTCAAAAGCTGCTCTTTTTCTCAGACTTAGTCAAATTTACTCATCTCCATCTCGTACGAAGGAAAAATCAAATCCTTCATAACTTCTGATTGACCAAGTTTCAGGACTGGATCATAGGTTCACTGCGGAACTGACCTCATTCCAGATGACAGTTGCAAAGGCATATTTCTCCAGAAAACATCATCTGATGGGTGAAAATCAAGGGCGCCTTTTTGAAAAGTTGCTCTTTTTCCACCAGACTTGGCCATTTCTGGAATTGACCAAAATAACACTAAAACTCCGACTGCCAGCTGTTGAGTCATCTTTCGATCTGACGGAGACAGGCAATGGAAAGCTGAATGTAACACGGGGAAGCTGAATATCTGAGAACATCAAAAAGAAGGTATTAAAGGCTTGAAAAGCTCAGGCGCCTTTCTGAAAAAGTGCTCTTTTGCTTTTTTCCTTCGATATTTTGACCAAGATTTGACACCATGTTTGACCTTTGGCTTAGGCATTTCTGCAACTCAGATTCACCCACTGACGGATGCGTCGTGAAGCCTAAACAAATGTGAGATAAACATCTTGGGTGGCATTTAGTCAAAAAACCTACATTTGACACCTCAAAAAGATGGGCGCCTTTCTCAAAAGCTGCTCTTTTCTCCAGTGTTAGCCAATTTTGTCGTTCTTCTCGTTTTGCGCTATATCTTCCGTAACTTGCACGAAACAGGTCCATTTGTCAGGCTTGATAGCTCGTTGCGAAGCTAGTGTGATACCAAACAAACATCTGCTGGAGGTGACAAACCCTAAAAACAGGATCTGAGCCCCTAAAAGATAGGGCACCTTTTTCAAAATGTGCTCCCCTCTTCAAAGATAGAATATTTTGATGATTTTCCTTCAGATTTTCACTTTTCTTGAATTTCTTCAGTAACAGACTGACATGAAATTAACACAAACTCCATATTTAAAAAGCCCAAAAGTGACCTTCTAACATCACTTTAACAAGATTAAGACTCAATTAAGCAAAATGCCTTAGTGAAGCAAAAATTTGGGTTTGGGTACAACATAATGCTTGATCATCTACTGTTCTAGGTCTATCTCCGAGTTATTTTGTAGTATATCTGGGCTTCAGGCAAATTCACCCCCAACAATTCATCACCATGACAAATTCATCTCGTGGAAAATTCACCACCAGCAATATGATATGAATTGCTGGTGGTGATTTTTCCATGAGATGAATTTGTCATGGCGATGAATTGTTGACGATGAATTGTTGGAGGTGAATTTGTTGGTGGTGAATTGTTGGCGATGAATTTTCCTAGAGCTGAGGCCGTATATCTGATGTTTGTAGTTTTTTGTAACTTTCTAGCATTGCCTTTTGCCCTCTAAGGCTTGTACAAAGCTTTGGGATTTTTTTTAATGTTACCTTTTACAATATAAACTTCTCATTTATAAAAAAATCACTCTTGTACACAATACATATAATAGGATGAGATTACAAAAAACTTGAGCTTATACACAATAAGCTCGGTACATAGGACTTGTTTGTCTAATTAGAATGTTGTATTAAGGCATACAGCATTTCTAGTAATAAAATTATCAATTTTTATGGAGGACAATTAATGTCTTGGCAGACACTAGCAAATAGCTTCAGCTTGGACATCTTATTTTCCTTATACCTGAGGGCTGCTGGGTTTAGCTTTTCTTGATAAACTCACCTTTTACATTTTACTTTTTGAGTTCTAAAGTTGTTTTCTTTTATGGGGGGATGCAATAAGCACACCTTATTTTCTGGGCAATTTTCTTTCCCTGTAATGTTGAGTCCCATTGACTTACTTTGGGGATAAACGCTCCTTTTACATTTTACTTTTTAAGTTTTAAAATTGTTTTCTTTTATGGGGGGATGCTTTAGGCACCTTATTTTCTGGACAATTTTATATTACCTGTAATGTTGAATCCCATTGACTTACTTTGGTCATTGACATCGGAATAACCATCGGTATTATTTATTTCTTAAGTTTCTGCCACAGTAATATTGGGGAAACATATAATGATGCCGATAACAAGTGTAGTTACATTGGTTTTAAGAAGAAAGAATAGATGAGGGTGGCATATGAGATGCTGGACACTCTGTAAAGTAGGATGGACACAAACATCCTGATTGTTTTCTCTTTTATTCTAAATCGATAAATCTTTCATGAAGACATAAGAAAGCCATGCTGTAGTAATGTGTGCATTCATGCATGTATCTGTCATTTTAATGCCTTTACATATTTCTTATAATGACAACAAACAGTTTTGGTCGATTATGAACTCGAAGTCTTAACAGTCCATGTGAGTGAGTAAGAAAAGCTTCTGTAAAGAACTGTGTTTGTTTTGTTTACAACAATGTCTTGGATCATACTTTGTGATCTATGTTCAGTATGAGGAAGTAAAGATAATAGGATTGCAGAAGCAGCTCTATAAAAACATGGAATGCCAAGGAGGAGTTTGGAAAGCATGAAAACCAAGAAACTTAATTAATTAAAAATGTTGAGGAGAGAAAATTACACAAACAAGCATATAATTAAGAGAGTCAATAAATTGCTGAAAAAGAAGACTAGTTGTAATGTAAAAAGAAGATGAAAATAAGAATAAAATTGTAGTGAACCTATGTCAGAGAAGATAGAAGATGTGATGAGGATAAACAAATTAGATAAGAAATGAGGGATAGAAGTAACTAAGGGGGTTGGTATAAAATAATGATGTGAAGATTTGGTGACTATGGTTAAAGTTTCTATTCGGTCCTTGTACGAAAAATTCTCAATGGAAAGTTGCAATTTCTTTATTATCTTTCACAGTAAATTTAATGTAGTTATCACTCGTAAGATGCTTCTATTCAGAATACTTGTCAATGGGTAGTGATTATCATTGAACTGATCCATTGCTGTTCATGTGAAGATCAGCCTGTGGAGAAGCAACAGGAGCTGATTCGAGATATATATGGAGGTAAGTAATTTTTAGAGATGTTATCTGTTTGCTTATTGTATTTCTTTTTCATTCTCTTCCTTTATTAGATATCACCTACACATATGCATATACATATTCACATGCATATGCACTGATGTATAAATATATGTGTGCATACATATTAGTATTATAGGACTTGTTGAGTTTGCATGAGGACTTGGGATCTGAGTCGGAGGCACACTTGATGATGTTGTGGTCTGAAATCTTATGAGAATTGCAGGCAAGACTTGTGAATCTTATCAGATTTGCGAGTTCTGCGTGCAGACTCATGCTTTCCTTATTTCTATAAAAAACAAAAATGTTCTAAACAAACACTAATAAAGTTTACAACTACCACCAAATCTTGCTCCATGATGATGCCAAAGAAGGAGAACAGGACCCTATATAAAGAGAGAAAAGATTCGGCATTATGAAACCGATCAAACATTGGACCCTAACTATTGAGAAAAGGACCGGAATTCACAACTAGTGCAAGCTGCTGCACTTTTAGAAGTATTTTCTTATGTGGAGAATTAGTCAAATGATGTGCTTGCCATTTAAATGCTAAGCAATTTGGCCTTTTTTCAGTTTTGGTTTATTTATATGCACATTCATAACACCACTTGTACGAGGTATGTTTTCTTTGTCTAATCCTCAACATACTTGTCCTTTTTAATGGATGATAGAATACACAGAAGAGTATGATGACCCACATAAGGGTTAAATTTTTAATTGTTAATTGTTAGTCTTATAATCGTCCTTATAAAATGAGTAGGAAGGACATAAAGTGCTGAAGATTAGACAACCTTACAGAGATTGCACATTGCTACTTTGTAAGTGTTTGGATCAGGTGATAATAACACATTTAGATTGTGCATTTTTCTTGTGGTAATAGTAAGAAGAAGAGTCCAAGTTTGACTGAGCTTGAATTTTTGTTGCTTTTCTTTTAATAGTTTTGATTAGTTTTGAGTGCATTTTAAGTTGATTTGATATGCAATGCTTATGCATATCTTTCCCCTGTAGAATTCTTTCTTCCAATTTTGCCAAGTTTTACTGAGTTGTGGCTGTCTTTTCATCAAGTTTGGGTCTGAGTCAAAAATCAGTTTGTGAAGTCTGAGTCTTAACACTGTGATATGTATATATAATGATAGAGACCAAAGCTATAAATCTAGAAAGAAAATATGACCTGAGTGTTACCATAGCTTTGCTTTGAGTATTCATTTATATGCTCTAAAAGAAATCAATGAATTTGGCTTATTTTCTACCGAAGTGATTTTATAATTATGATGAATATGGCCATATCTGCTATGAATATGCATCCTAAGATCTTTTATAAATCGAGAAGATGGTCTGATTTGTTTGATTGCTTTACCTGTTCTTATCATTTTATAATTTATTACATAAATTTCTTATTATTCTGCCCTGTTAATTTTCATCTCTTGATATGCTATGATGTAGCACGATTTGGGGCAATCAGGGTAAAGCATAAAAGATGTGATAAGAACTGCAGGATAAGTGATTTCTACCTCATTAGTAAGTTGACAAGGAAGATATTGAGTTAACTTGGAACAAAGTCCGCTTGGCCAAATCACTTAAAGGAAGAGTGGTGTTGGGTATTTGGATTTTCAGTTGAAAAAAGGCCCTTTAAAAGCTATGCTAATGCAACTGGCATAGCCAATTATGACACTGTAATATAAGAAGAAGCATACACTTAATTCAGCTCAAGTAACTCTTGACATAATTTGGTAGCCAATTTGAACTTAGGAGGGATTGTGTTCTAATCATTCATGTAAACTGTCTTGTCAGTTATAACAAATATGGGTTTTTTCTGTTATAAGGATGGTGTTTTGTTCTAGGATGGACGGACTGCATTTGGAGACTTGAAGTCCTCACTGACATTCCTTGTGAGGTACTCAATTTATGTTAGAGAGCATTTTGGGCTGTTATATTTGGGATATTTCAGAGAGGATTCTGGTTTTTATGTTTGTGCAAGGATGTACATAAGGTTACAGACTTACATATATCAGTTGTAAATTGTGAGATATCCCTTTTTTAGATTCTAGGAAGGTAAATGTTTTATGGTTCCTTTATTCTTTTTTGTTTTGATTTGTACTTTTAAAAGTCAGTTACGGTTTCAATTGAATCTTGAAGAACTTTTTTTTTTGAATACATGAATTGAGGATGTGTCCTCTAAGGTTTGGGTTATGTTATCTTAAAATAATTAACTTGGTGGGTTTGCAGATTTTGCTAATTCTTTTGTTGTTCTTGACTTGAAGTTATATGAATCCATTTTCCTTCCTTTTTTCTTTTTTCTATTATTATTTTTAGACTGCAGGAATTGGACAGGTATCCGTCCCCCTATAAACTGCAGTGCGCCTGGTAAACTTTTTTCACATGACCGGTGGCACTGGTGCAACACGCCCTCCGGTACCACAGGTTTGGGGGAAGACTAGACCTCGTGATCTCTTGCCTGCAACAAGATGCTTTAGCCAATCAAGCTAGCCCCCCCGCCCCGAGTGAATCCATTTTCCTCCTATGGCACACATATCTTGATTATTTTTGTATGTGTGCTAGTATTGCCAAGTTTTTTTGAGATTATTCTATTCTGGGTTGCAATTTTAGAGATGACTGATAGATATGTTTGTTTTTTAATGTTCGGTTATTATCAACCAATGTTAGGTTGAGGCTCTTGCAATAATTGGTTATACTAGTTTCTCCAATATGGGAATGGTGTTCCAACATCCTTAGTCTGTGTCATTGTCTCAACTGGTTAATGCTGCTGTTCTCATGAACACTATTGAATGCTTGGTATAAAAAAAATTGGTTGTTGCGCCCCTGTATTTGGGTGATCTTGAAATTGGCATGTGTAGAAAACATCAGAAAATTTTCTTGTTCAATTTCTAGGCTGGTCTAGTACTTGTCATTTCAACTTCTGTATTAAGTACATTCCTTGTTAAAATGCACTCAATCTAGGTAACGGCCATTGTTTCTAACAGGACACAATTGCTTTGTGACCATTTCATTCCCTCCAATGTCTATAAAAAGAATAGGTGGAGTGGTTTGGGATGGTTAAGGTCACTTGAGATTTTATCATGGATTAGTATCTAGATATTTTGTAGTTTAAATTTACTTGTTATCACTTATCAGCATATTATTTGTTTGTAAGCTCTGTGCGTTTGACATTTTTCAAAGCTTTGCCAATAGGAAATGAGGCAAGAGGATTAAAAACACAAAGTGCTGTATTACATTCATTGCTCTTGCCCCTACCAATAGATGCTTCAAAGTGTTTGTGTGCTAAGTGGGTCCCATTGCCTTGTAATTATTATTACTAAAATACAAAAGGAAAAATAAGGAAAATGTCCTGGGGGACCCAGGGACGCCCCCTTTTTTGAAAAAACTCAGGAAACGTCCCAGGGACGGGGGGACGGCGTTGACCAAATAGGGACAGCTGACCAGTCCCGGGGACGGAAGGGGGACGGCTGAGCCGTCCCTCAACCGTCTCGGGGACGGCCAGCTGTCCCCTACGTTTTGAAAGCCAAAAACATAAATTTTAAAACATGAAATTTAAAAAGGTCGGCCCTGCCTACGTGGCATGTGTGGGGCCAAGTGTTTTAACTCTTTTATGAAGGGAAAAAAGCCTCTCCAAGCTCATTTTATTCATTTGGTTTTGTTTGAGCAGCCAAGGGTTTGAGAGGAAAACAATTTGCAGCCATTGACTCTGATTTTGATGCGGTTATGAGAGATGATTAGGGGCAGCAGTGCTCTTTGTTTATTTTGTATTCATTATTGACATACGATATTGTATTTTGATTTTCATAACAAACTTTAAAACTATATGGCAGCAATGTAGCCTTTGGGCATTTTGATATAAGTTTATAAATTATAACTTGGAGGTTGTTTTATGATTTGTGTAACTGTATGTTAATTTTGAATGCGTATTGACTATTGACTTTGAGTATTGGCATAATGTTGAACACAAATGTTATATGTTAATGTTCTATAATGTGTATCATGCATGCCTTATTCATGTTATCTGTTAAATATTTAAAATTTCCCTATATTTTTTAAATTTTCCCTATATTTTTATATAGCCGTCCCCTGCCGTCCCTAATTTTGGCCTCAAAAATCAGAAACTTGGGAACTCGTCCCACCGTCCCCTGCCGCCCCCGTCCCGGAAACTTGGGGTAACCTTGGAAAAATGTAATTAGTGTAAACAAATATTTATAGAGGTCATTTTGAGATGAAATAAAAATGCATGGGTCAAATTGCACAAAAAATAAATTCCAATTGAAAATCATTGTGAAAGACTTCAATACTTAAGATACATGATTGGGAATGATTGGGTTGTAATTGGGTTAATCTCACATTGGTTAAAATTGTGAGATAAGAGTACAAGGCATTACATGCTCCAAAAGCTTTGCCAATAGGGAAAGAGGTTGGAGGGTGGAAATCCCAAAGTAGTGGATTATATTCATCATTCCTTCGCTTTACTAACAAATGCTTAAAGGTGCTTATGTTCTATGTGAGTCTCTTTGCTTTGTAATTATTACCAAAAATACATCGAGAAAAATCTGATTAGGGTAAATGATTACTAGTGAAAGTCATCTTAAATTGGCTGAAAAACATATACCACAAAAATTAAAACTCAAATTTTCAAACTTTAATTCATGCATAATACGTGCGCATAGTATGATGACTAACAACTTTTGTTAGAATCTACAATACTTTAGGTGTGAAAATTAATTAAATATATAATTATTTGAGCATAAAATAAATGTAGAATTGAATAATGCAATTACATATAAACGTGATGCAGAGGGAAAGAAATTTGCAGCAAAATACAAATACTAAATTATTTTGAAATAATGTCCTCACACGCGCTAAGATGGTACAAAAACTATTTGAGCAATTGAAGTAGGTTGCTACAGACCTATAGACCAAATTTTATCAATTGGGTAGGCGTATTTCTCCCAAAACTCAAATTTCTTCCTTAAAACCCTAGGCAGGGTTTTGACAGGGCAGCGAGTGAAAAAAATTGTTTTATGATTTAATATTCACTTTCAAGACCTCTAACTACATTCTTTAGGTCTGTATAGACCTTTAACAACTCTAGCAACAAGAAAATTAAACAAATAACTTCAAAATTTACTTATTTTGCAAAAATGGAGGTCTAGAACACTGGTAACACCCTGCCAGCATACCTGCAAACAAAAACTTCATTCATTTTCTCTCCAGAACGACATAATCCTCATTTTTCCATGTTTTTCAAAGTGCAACATCATCCCTAACTACCTACCTCATCCCATGAAAACCCAAGTTTACAAATTAAGCATCAAACCCCTAATTAGGTACTTGGGGTTGAGTAAAAACACCAAAAATTTATGACTACTTATTTCTCCAAACTTAAATAAAAACCTCCTAACATGTGATTAAACACCTAACACTACATTCTAATGCAAATCTAGAACATGATAAAATGATGCTCTGCATCAAAACACAAAATTAATGATAGGGATAATCATAAAGCTAAAAAAACTCACAAGCGTCATTAATGAAAAAAACTTACAATTTTTGTATAATAACAAACTCAAGAACCTAGGAACAATCCCTTCCTTCCAAATCACCTCACATAAGACTCTAGTGCACCATAAATATTTGAATATTCATAAATCCAAATTCGGGAACAATGGGGTTCCCTAAAATATAGTGAGAAAAGATAAGTGGCACCCATTCAAGAAGTTCGCATACTTTTTACTAATAACATTAGTAGTAATTAATATTAAAGATAATTCTTTTTGTTATATTTATTAATTAATTGAATTTTTTTTGTAATATGCTAAAAGCATATTCATATTAGAAGGTACCTTATCTAGAGCCTTATAAATGTTTATTTTAGGCCTACTTATAAAAGTATGGACCCCTAATAAACATTATGCTCTAAGTGATTTAAATTTGAATACAATAAAATGTTATTTTTCTATATTTGATGTTTCCAAGAAAGGGATAGTAGGAAATCTGGGGACATATTTCTAGGATGGGGATGGCAGGGAAAATGGGGATATATTTCTAGGATAGTAGGGGATGTGAGGCCTTTTTTAGGGGGTGGCTATTAAAAAATAGGGAAAATTAAAAAATATAAGAAATTTTAAATATTCATATGATAAAGCATTCACCATGTTCATTAATTATATAACCATAAACATTAGAGTTGAATTGAGAATTCACATTAGTTGACATACAAATTAACAAAATTTCAATTAATCATTTGAGTTTTTCATTACCAGTGTGCATATACAACAAAATGAAAAGGCCGAAAGGCTATAACTACATAATGACAAAATGCAGACAACTAGAACTATTGTTGCTATGCCCCATCTTTGCCTAAACCAAAATATGAATTTGAATTTGAGTCATTGCCAATATGAGGGACTAACTCATGCAATGGAATTCCAACCAATCCCTCCTATGCCTTTTCATTAATTTGTGTCGCATCTTTGGATAAACTTCCCACCATGTAATTGGAGTTGTCGATCTTGAAGTTGCAAGGCACTATGCATGGCCGCCAACTTCTCTACTTATTGAGAGTAAACCAATTCCTCTTTGTAGCAAAGGAATTGACAAATTATGAAAGGGTCAAATTGAACTAATGTAGTTTAATTTGCCCTCGCCTATGATTTGTTGAATGTTGGACCCAAAAAATTGACAAAGGCAATTCACAATGTTTGAAGTAAAATTTCCTTTCTTAATGCTATACATCTTACAAAGGGCCTTCATTAACCCTTTCACCTCTTCATCATCACAAGGAGGCACTCTCTTATCCCTTGGTGCATGCCATTGTAGTTAGTAGACAATGTCTATTATTATGTTTTCTATAATATTGGTTATCCGACTATGTATTAATTGTTTGTTGGCTTTGGGTAGTTATAAGCATCGATTGGTTGATAATTGTGTTCTTGGCAACTGTTAGGTCCTTTAAATAGATTATGTATCGTCAAGGGAAGGGGTATGATCTAGTCGGATCAACTTTGATCCTTGGTTGACCATCTCTGGTCTTCTTTAGTAATAATTTCATGTGTGAATAAAGATACACTTTACTATGTGGTATGCATTGTCATCTCTATTATTAATTCATGTATTCATTTTATTAGATAAAGTAGTGAGCGTTGGCACCATTGCCTTGAAAGAAATCTGGTCAAATTTGAGCGATTCATGCCCTTGGATCCCATAAAGGCGAGAAGAGGCCACAAGGTGGTCAAGACCATGAGATCAGGCGATCTTTAAGGATCATCAAGTAAAGGGAATGAAGGAGAAGATTATGAGAAACACTTGAGAAAAATACTACCATACGATTCCCAAGTCAGAGCCCTTCCCAAGAACATTGTCAAGTTGAAAAGTCAAGACAACCTTCTCTAGACAAGGGAAGTTGGGAGACAAAGTCACATTCCTTCATAGAATTGTATGAGAGTAGCCTTCAGGGCATTGAAAGGTTGTCAATTGAAGGAGAAGAAGTTGAGCCAAGGGTGTATAAAAGAAAATTTGAAGGAAAAACTAGAGTGCGGAAGGCCACAGCCGAGGGAAGAATTGTGGATTCCTACATGGCCAAGAGTACAAGAGAAGCACTAGAACGTCTAAATCAAAACTCTCTTGCAAGTAGATTCCAGGTGCTAGGTTTGTATCAAAATAAAATCATGGTAAGCCCTAGTGGAGAAAAGCAAAAGTTGCCCAAGTTTATAGGCAATGGATTAGAGGATCCCATTAGGCACTACAAGACTTGTGAAACAATCTGGATAGCAAATGGGTAAGACGATAAAGCAATTTGGCTACAATCTTTTCCAGCGCCTTGTGTAGCGATTGACTGGTATACAAAAATTGACCAAGCCTCTCGAAGCACATGGGAGAGATTAAGAAGGCCTTTGAAGAAGAATTTAAACTGCTTCGTAATGATTATGAAATAGTAGTAGAAATTTACAATTAAAAACAAGGTAAGCATGAAAATGTACGAGCTTATAATCCTAGGCTTAAAGAATTACTTGTAAAGTTAGAAAGAAAACCTGTCGAAGGCCTCAAGAAAAGATGGTTCACCAAAGGTCTACTTCATTAAGGAAAAAGATGAAGGTAGTAGCACCCTCGTCCTATTTAGAAGCCTACAATCGGGCAATGGACATAGAAAGTGAAGATAAAATGTCCTCACTTAGTAAAAGAAAAACAGAGGAAGATGGAAGTTAGAATGACAATAGTGACAATGAATTGGGAATGGTACAAGCACTTTGGAGGGACATGCTCCAAATGATGAAAGAATTGAAGGCAGAGGAAAAATCAACAAAGAAACTAATGAACTATGGTGTACTGAGTGCAAAAATGAGGGGCACACAAAAGGTAATTGTTCTAGAAAGATGTTTTGTGAGATTTTCCAAGTTATAGGTCATTCAATAAAGGAGTGCCTATACACTTTGAAGACCAGGAGTACACAAGTACTCTTTACATAGGGCGAGGAGTCCACTCCATTGAAGCTACATAATGCATCTCTAGGTAGTTATCGAAATCAAAGAGGAGGTCAAATCCAAATAAAATGTGACCACAAAGGACACCCTATCATATAATGTCGACAATATAGTGAATGGGGACACTTCGCGAGGGACTACCAGAACAAGTAGGCCAAAGTGCAATTATTGTGCAAATGGTGTGGACCTGGAGACCATCAAGACATTGGATGTTAGAAGCAAAAGGCTAGTGTCAACATGATTGATGTAAGGCATAATGAAGTATTGGTCGTTACTCACACCCAAGCAAAGAAGGCTATGTATTCGGGCCCACGTATAGAAAATGAAAGGCATCACGAAGCAAGGGTTGAAATGGAGAATGTTATGGATAATAAATGTCACCACTCGAATGCAAATGCAAGTACGGTAACAAATCAATTACGATCCAAAAAAACTATTACAAGGCAAGTACTTTAGATTACTGTACTGGTTAAAGTAGTGGATTTATTACAAAGTATTCTTGAACTTCGAAATGCTATTGTATTGGGGGAGAATGAGATTGTGCATGCTATGACCCAATTAGAATCTGGTGAGAATGAAGATCCAATAACTGAACCTTCGTTGTTAAGTGACCAAGTGATTGATCCAATGTTACTGACAGTTAACATGACAAAGAAACTAATGGTGGTGAATATGGAGATCCTTGGAAGGAATCTCACCAATACAATTGTTGATGGTGGGTTTGGTGTGAATGTACTTCTAGAAGACACTTGGAGAAGTTTGGGCAAGTTGACCATTTGACCCTCAAAATTTCCACTGGTGGGTGTAGATTAACAAGGTATTAAGATACTTGGAGTTATAATGGGACAAAAGGTAATTATTAGAACTCAAGCATTTTTGTGAACTTGGTGGTCATTTCATTAAGGAAGAAAGCGTACAACACATTGTTAGGTTGAGGTTGGCTAGTAGCAGCCAAATTTGATCATGATTGGAAAAGGAATACAATCTCCATTGAGAAAAAGGGTCGGAAATATGTAATTGAGGAAGCAACTTCCTCTTATTCGTCAGATTTGGACTCTGAAGAAGAATGGACAAAGAAGTATGATTTGGGTCCAATAGAGCTGGATGACAAAGGGATTCTTGAATTATAGTCATGCTTGGAGGATGAAACAAATTCTCTTCGTGGCCTAGTTCATTGGCAAATGGAGGACTATGATGTACTTCTATGAACTTGTAATTTTCTTGAAGCCACAACTCTTAGTGAAGAGCAACTGATGAAAAATGATTTTGAAAAGTTGGATAGTTTGTGTGCTAGACGTAGTACATTGTTTGCAAAAGATGATAGTTGTAGCAGAGGTATCCAACTTTGTAGAAGAATGCAAAATTACTAATGGTACGTCTCCGAGTACATTAAAAATCTTGATTACAAGGCCTGACTACATAAAAGGCTCGACTATATTAAAAATCCTGACTACAAGGCCCGACTACATAGAAGGCTTGACTATATTAAAAAACTTGGCTACATGAAAATGTTTGACTGTATCGAATGACGAGAAATGAACTCATTTGTTGACAAGAAAAAGTACATTGTACGACAACCTTATTACTCAGTATGCATCATACGACTACCATTCCCTTGAATAGTATGTCTACCATTCTCTCACTTAGTACGATGACATCATATTGTATGACATAAGTTAGTGAATGGTGTACAACATCAATTGGCCAAGGGTGTATGATCAAGAGTAAAGTACACCGTATGGCAAGAAGGGAGTGACTTTCAAACTATATGACAATCCTATTCTTTTCACATCGTACAACCCTTGTATGCTTCGTTCATCGTATGGCTTAACATTATTCTACATTGTACGGCTCCTAACGTCATTTTGCATTGTACGACCATTCCTTGTTTGCATCATACAACACTTACCATCATTTTGTAGCATATGGCTTGTACCATCATTCTACATTGTATGGCCATTGGGATCCTTCATTGTATGGTACAAAGGACATTGTTTACCTTGCAACATCGTACGAATATCTTTTGCCAACAATCGTACGCCCTTCCCCGTGTAGCAATCACTCTACATCCACACCATATGGCCAACAATTCAGAATCGTGGGGTTTTGGTGGTTGATGTTGTATGGCCATCAACCATCGTACGAAACTTCTTTCCTTGGTCAACACTCTACGACCTTTCAATTATCCCAACAAAATTCTATTCTCGAAAGCCATTCTTAGCAAGAGTCTATTCTTAGGTGTTTTTGTGTGCAAACAAATGAGGTCCGTTGGTTGGTTGGTTCGAAGCATTATTTATATTTTGGCATACATTGGTTAAACACTCTAAAATCTCTAGTTTTTGGCTTTGTCAGCATTGTTTTTTGCTTCTAAAAAAATCATGAAAATGATGTGCGCTATGAAGTTTTGTATGGTTTTGAAGGTCTTAAATTTGGCCAAGGAGCCTACGAGGTGTGCTACCCCTTGACCTTGCTGGGGGCGTTGCACCCAGACCCTCGCAAGGGGCGGTGCCCCTTGACCCCGCTGGGTGTGTTGCTTGCAGACCCCACTCAACTCATTTGATTTGCCAAGTACACTGTAAGTCCGAGTTTGCAAAGTACACTTCCAAGTTTGTTTAAAGTCCTTTCTACAATATCATCATTAGTTTGGAAAGTCTTCCCTAATGTTACTGGATGTTTACTTGTTGTTTGGAAGACGACTTTTTCTTTTGGGGGGGATGATGTAGTTAGTGTACAATGTCTATTATCATGTTTCAATAATATTGGTTATCCGACTATGTATTGATTGTTTGTCGGCTTTGGGTAGTTACAAGCATCGGTTGGTCGACGGTTGTGTTCCTCGTGGCAACTGTCGGATCCTTTAAATAGATTGTGTATCATAAAGAAAAGGGGTATGGTCGGATCGACTTTGATCCTTGGCTGACCATTTTGGTCTTCTTCTATAATAATTTCATGTGCAAATAAAGATATACTTTACTCTTGTATCTGGTATGCATTGTCATCTCTATTATTAATTCATGTATTCATTTTATTTGAGAAAACAATAAACAACCCTTTGGGATTTAGAGGATAGTTTGTTGTATGAAGTTGTTGCGGGGGGTGGGGTGTGGGGGTGTTGTTCATAGTGTTCCATTGCGATGTCAAAATGGGCACGATATGCTTCTCATATAATTCCAAATCAGGATTCTTTCTATGAATTACTTGCTTCATCTACCTACACATATGTTGTCAAATGTCTCGTAAATCTTTCCAAGATTAGGAGAGTCTATATCAACATATCTAATGACCTACACAATAGGTGAGATGAAGGAGTAAACATATCTACAAATAAAAATTCAAAAAAGAATAAGACTCAAATGATAGAGTGAATGCTAATACAAAAAATAAAAATAATTTACAAGTCACAAATATTAATAATTTACTAATAAAATCATAGATCCCTTATCTCACGGTGCACCACCCATTATCATCAAGTATCTTTGCTTCACACTTCTTTTAACTATGTTCGCCTTTAGCCATCAACCCCACTTTGGATTAATCATCATTAATTGTAGAGGCTGCTACACCTCAAACATCCTCTCTAACAAAATAAACTAGCTGATATATCTAGTTTCCATGGGTTTGAAACTTTGAGGAATTTCTTTCACAAAAAAGTCTTGAAGAGAGTAAGTGAGGTGTGGTGGTTGCAAATGAACATCTATATATCTCATGCTTTTGCCACCACTCTCTTCACCCAATTTATCTTCCCTACGTAGAGTCCAATATATGTGTTTGTAAGCACCCTCCACCATCATGCCAACTTACACACACTATTAAATTGGTGACTAGATGTACAAAATTTGAGGTTGGCCACTGGCCAGCCATACCTGACCTTCAAACTGACATTTCCAGTTGGAGGATAGGAATAGTGGATGGCGTGAGAATGTTTTTAATGCATACCCACATCCTCAAAATGCCTTTGGTATGGGGATGGCCAGAAAATCCTAGGGGATGTATCCTCGCTGGACATAGTTACTTTCTGAATTTTTCATTCTTTCAGTCATTAGTGGATATGTCATTCATGATTCTCTTGTTAGTATGAATCATGACAATTGAAGATTAGTATAGTTGCAATGACATAATTCACATAATTTCAAATTTATACTACCGTTTACCATTTTGTCCTTGTTTCATAAAAATATCTAATACTTGCAAAATTTATGAAATCAATCCATTTGAAATTTGGAAATTCTGGAAACACATGAATTCTGAAATCTGAAGTAATAATTGATCTATAAGGAACATTCCACATCACAAGCCCGATGGAGCTTTGTTTTGATACTACCAACATATGGGACAACCAAAGATCTTAAGTGAGCCATCTGCCACTCACAATTGTGAATGAAAGTAATTTTTTAAAAGTATTAAATGCTGGTTCAACATTGTGACACTTTTTTTTCATAAAGAAAAGGATCCTATAATAGAAGTCTTGTCATCTTTAGTGATAGAAAAATTTTCTCCTATATTTAGATACCCCTTAATGATAAACATACTAAAAAAACCCATTTTTTGCTTTATCTTCGTAAATCAATCTTCTTGGCATTTCAGTGGCTTTATGTGCTTTATTCTATTTCTCTTTGTAATGTCCCCATTTGGCCATACACTCTTCTTTTGGATTTAGCCTATTTTAAACTGTGAGGGGCTGAAGTATAAAACTAGGGTTTCCTCTTTCAGATACTGCTCAGTTGGCGGAGGGATGTTGTGCAGACTTACTATTTATAGCAGTTTGCTATTTTTAGCAAGTCTATCTTTTGGCAATATCTATCTAGCAGCAATTCAATCCTTTGCAGTTCAGTGTTCAGTTTGGCTTTCTGATGGTTTTGAAGTTAACTTACTATTTTTGGCATTTACTATTTTTAGTAAGTTCATTTTTGGCAGAAGCATCATCATCAACTTGGTTCAGTTTGGCATTTGTCAGTTTGCTATTTTTAGCAATTCATCAGTTACTTGGGCATTGTATTTGGTTATCTCCTTGGACTGAGTTTCAGACTTAGTCAATTTTCATGTCTTGAAGTTGTACCCCATGCCTAGGCTTGATGACTTCAAGTTGTTTTAAAGAAGGGGACATAAAGGGGTCAAGTGAGCATTTAATTATTTAATAAATGCTTTATTGTTGCAATATGAAATGGATGCCTAAAAGGGAAGTTGAATGATATTTTATTATTTCAAAAAGTAAAAGGCAAAAAGGTGGCGTCCCTTTTGGAAGTTGAAGTGATTCAACTTCTTGGAATTTGAAGAGTTCTTGTTGCTTCATTTGCCAACTAAAGCTTATATATTGCTGCTGTTTGAAGAGCTGATTATCGAATATTTTTATGCTAATATTATGCTGTCGAAATGACAACTTGTTTAATACTTCGAGGGATGCTTACCTCCTAGTTCCAATCCAATTTCGTGTTTGAAATACAACACCTAGTTGGTCATTTGCTGCTTCTCAAATCAGACTAGCAGATTGAGCTCAATAGTTGAAGATTTTGATGAAATTTCCAGTTTTGAAGTTGCTGATACAGTCACAGCTGAAAGTGGTTTTTGCATACAGCTTTTGGAGTGAATTTAATTTGCTTGTGGGTACTTTTCCAATCCATTCCTACACCCAAGGCGACCATCTTTGGAGAGTTTCAGATTTTAGTTTTGAGTTTATGATTTTTACTTGTCAAAATCGCCCTTGCTCAAGGCCGTACCATTCAAGGAAGCATTGGGATTTGTGCCAGAAATAAAGCTGCTGTTTGGTTGCTGTTTGATGATCAAAAAATGTTCGCCTACCTTCTAAGAAGACACAGCAAAAGACGGCATTCAATTCGGAGATGAATTAAGTGAGTTATGAACATTTCATTGATTTTCTCTGTAGCTGGTTTGAATTTCCAGAATTCTGATTTTTATATCAGACTGTTATAATTCTCAGTTTTTGGTCTTATACTTCAGTTTTGGAGTGTTATATGATTGTAAGAATTCATACTTCTTTTTCTAAGGTTCACTTGCTATCATTGTAATTTGTAATCTGCAGAGTTTAATTTGTAAAGGTTGAGATTAAGCATTACTAATCCAACCATTTCCAGTTCTGCAATTACTTATTGTTTTGTCATTAAATTACCCCTGGATGGTTTACCGCCAGTGTGGATAATCTGATTTGTAACACTCTTGTACCCACATT
Source organism: Sequoia sempervirens (assembly GCA_007258455.2). Classification (NCBI taxonomy): domain Eukaryota; kingdom Viridiplantae; phylum Streptophyta; class Pinopsida; order Cupressales; family Cupressaceae; genus Sequoia; species Sequoia sempervirens. Next base: position 32,037 of record VDFB02033900.1, on the reverse strand, counting down.
CATAGTGGAGAATCCCCACAGCTCTGTGGATGCCCGCCGCAGCGGATGAATTGTTTTAATTGTAATCTTTTCCCCCCACTGTTTGGTGGTAGTGTGGAAATGCTTTTCATGGCTGGTTATCCGCCTATCAGTTTCTAGTTTTCAATTCAACACTCCGTCATATGTTAGCACCTCGCCCTCGGTGGGATCTTGAGTGCACATTCTTGACGTTGAGTAGTTGTCTTTCAAGTATTTTTCATTTAGCTCCTCCGCCATATGACAACACCTATCTCTCATTGGGATTGAGTGTGCATTCTTGGTGTGAGTTCATTTCAAGTTCAGTTTTCTATTTGGAGCTAACTCTAATCAAGTTGGCGTAGTGTTGGCTTGTGTTATGATAATTCAAGAAAAAAATTGGTTAGCATATTTCACTCTTGAATAGACTTACCCATGATTCCTATCATATTTTCCTGCCATAAACTTATGCTTTGAACTTATCCTATCCTCCTAGAATAAACATATTCTTTGTTCAGATTTAACATTCTCTTTTATCTTGATTCCTCCTTATAGTAAAATGTATTGCATTCATTACACCTTCCTTGCCAATCCTCTAGTGGCCTTATTCTTTCTTACCTTGGAGTTTTTCATTGAGTCTTTCTTATGGATGGTAGTAGAAATCTTATTGCAAGAAATTGAAACATAGACCAGAAAATGATTTTTTAAATGTAAAAATTGGTTCAAAAGGTTTATTCTTGATTTAATTTTATTTATCCTGATTTAATCCCAATTAGATTGCAGCTTTTGGTGGTTTTTTAATTGTATTTTGTGATTTTTTTTTCTTTTTAGAAACCCTTACCTTGACCTTGTGTTTTGAAACCCTAACCCTAATCCGATTTTTCCTGATTAAATCACAATGCTTTGAATTTGGTGGTTTTTAATTGTAATTTGTGATTCTTTTTCTTTTTGGAAACCCTTACCTTGACCTTTTGTTTTGAAACCCTAATCCTAATCCAAAATTTCCCTAATTAAATCACAATTATTTGAAAATTTCTTTATCTTTTAGTTTGCCAATTTATTCTTGAGAATTACTTATGCTACTATGGACCACTATTTATTATGATATGCTTTTATCTTCATGGCCTTGTAGACAACACTTGAGGCTTCTTATTCTTTGCTTTTTTGCATTTAAGGTTAGTGTCACAGCTTCTTTCCCTAACTTCATGTGATTATTGTGGCTTCTAGGTCAACATCCATCCTTACCAAGCCACGAGTCTCATTGCATGATTGGAACAATTCTCGTGATTGAGGCTCACTTTCACAACAACTTTTCTCCATATGCTTGATGAGGAACGTCTTGTGCCTAGTGTCTTCATTCTCTAAATCATTTACATTGGATTATTAATCTCTCACTGGAGTCATGCTTAATTCTTCTGCTTGGCATAATCTATGTTGTTGGGGATTCCATACAATCGACAGTAGCTATGTTATTCTAGGGTGTTCTTTTAGTTATATTAATTAATATTTTCTTTCCCCATTATTTTTGAAAAAATAGATTGGATATTCACATAGGCTGTGACTGTTCCCATGCATATTTAACAATGCTTGGAAAATATTGGACACTCATGCTCAAAGTGGTCTTCCATGTTATGTCTTGTTCATCACCCTTATGGTATTGTTTCTCTAAATTGTTTTCTTTGTGAGGCAATAACTTGCAAGGATCATTCTTTGCAAGAGTATTCTAAACCTATTAGATTGATAACATTGTTCTTTTACTTGATCTACCTTGACAAACTTATCAAACTTCCTATTGCTTTAGCCAACACAGGTAGCAAGAGAATAGTTATGTTGTGTAGTCATATTCTTTCCAAGATCACTTTGGAAACCCCAATGTCGTAATAGATGCCTAGGAATGATCAAATTTCATTGCATCTTATACTAGACTCATACATAGACAAGTATTAGTAGTCTGTGACCATCTCTACGAGATCATTGATCTTGTATGGTAGAATAATATGTGATAACCAACAACCTTCATATATTACAAACTGTACTGTTGGCAGGAAAGTGCAATAGTTTAGACATCGCCAAGTAAATCCTACTATATCTTGCCGTAAAGAGCTCGTGGAGCATAAGATTCAAGAGATACCATCTAGGGTAGGGTAGGATAGATGGGGCACATCCCATCCTGTAGATATATGTATAGGTAAAGATATGTATAATAGAGTAAGAGGAAAGTAAGTAGAAGGAAGAAAGAAGAAGATAAGAGATAGGATAAAAGCATACATTAGAATATGTATAGAGTATAGGGGGAGATATATGATAAATATATATGATGTAAAAGGAGATATAAGGAGATGTGAATGTACTCAATTGATATTAATAATATATTGATACTGAAATTCTATCTACATTGTGTTGTTTGATATTTTGTTATATATGGTTAACGAGTTGATCTTCTGTCCAAATCAAACCATTGCTCCCTTTATATGATTGAGTCCGGGGTATAAATTACAACATTCAGAAAGTACTTGGGGCTCAAAACTTCGGTCTGTGTTCCCCAGTTTTCTTGCTAACATTGGTTCTATTGTCGAGACCTTGGAAGGTTGTATAAAGGACGACAATACTCATATTTTCAAAATTTTAAATCAGACATAGAAAAAGAAAGGAAAATAAGGAAGATATGAAAATCAATGAAACTATCCTCTTGGCATCTACCCTATAAGAGGGGGTTAGGCACCAAGGGGATGGAGAATGGAAAGGGGGAGGAATTCCGAAAGGAATCCTCAAAGAGATGTGACAAATAAGAAAAGATACCAAATAACTACCATGGGAAATAATAAAGGACTAATGTAATCCCAAAGCAACCACACCCATGGCAAAGGGAGATAAGAAAAACACAAGAGAGATTAAGGAACATATTGAATTAGCAAGAAAAGTGAACATGGTAAGCCCAAATGGAGAAGAGAGAAGACAAAATCAGATTATTGAAAGAGAAGAAAGACACCACAAAAGAATGAAAATTGTGGAGAAGATGAGAATTGAGTGTGCCAATGAGGGTGTTGCTAAGTGTGCTAAGGTGGGCACTGCCGAAGGGAAAGAGAAAGAAAATAGAGAAGAAGAATGGAAGACCTCGGAGAAATCAAATTTATGTTGGGAAAAAGCAGGCCAACTCATAAGCAGTTTAAAGAAGAACATTGATGATTATGGAGAATCTAGAAGGTTGTTGTTGGGATCCTGTAATAGCACAAAGACCCCACTCCTACCGCAACCCTCCAAAAGTCCTACAATTAGGCCAGATCTATGAAACCTAACAATCCATTTAGATGATAGATTTAACGAATTTCTGAAAACTCCAAAAAAGGTTTTGTCTATTCAAGAAGAATATTTGGAAGAATTAGTTAATAGAAGCATAAGGAAATTGAAGGAAGAAGAAATAGGAAAAGAAGAGGAGTTCAGATTTAATTTGGATAAAGTATTATGTTCACTAACAAATAAAATGTCATCAACAAATAAGAAAGTGAAACGATATCTTGAGGAGTCACAAACCCCAGACCAGGACCCATCCCCTAAGCCATATAAAAGTAGAAGAATTTTAAAAGAAGAGATACCACGAAGTAAAGAGACAAGAGAGAAAGAAGGAAAATAAGTAGATTGGGAAGAGATACTTGGGAAGGAGTACTTCGACATAAAGTTAGCAAGAGATAAGGGAAGAGAGTAGAAGCCCCATACAGTTAGGATAGTAAAGAAAGAAAAGAAAGAAAAGAATAGTCCGCAAATCCGAAAATTTAAAACATAAGGAAATAAGAACAAAATGGAATCATCAATCGAAATCCCAGTATTTAGAAAAGATATAACAGAGGTTGCAAAACATATATTCCTATTAGAATCTCTATGGGAAAGGCAAGACATTGACGAGGACAAACCAAAAGTTATTAGACTTTGTATCTTCATTAAAGAAAGAGGTATTGGATTGGTACAAAAAGACTTATCCAAAGCATGGGAAAAGTTGGGATGAAGTAAAACAAGACTTCTTGGCAAAATTTGACACTCTGGATATCCTGACGGATACTGTTAGCAAAATGAGGGACCTAGTGCAAGGAGAAGAGGAATCTGTGAAGGCCTATGACAAAAGATTCAAGGAAGTCTGCTGCAAATTGGAGGAACCTCTAATAGAACGACAAAAGATGGAATGGTTCATCTCCGGATTACAGAAAGACATAAGGGCAGCCTTATACGAAAGAATATTTAATACTTATACAAACCTGAGCACAATGGCATACCGAATAGAAGCTCAGACATGGCGCATACCCCATAAAGATGACATAAAGGAGAATCTTGAGAAATTACTATTAGTGGTAGAACAACTAACTATACAAAATAGTATTTTGGCAAGAGGAGAGGCAAAGAAAGCTAAAGAGATTTGGTGCACATATTGTTCAAGGGAAGGCCATGTCAGGAACGATTGCCCTAAGGCTCAAGGAGAAAGCATTGTAGCGACATTGCATGCAAAACTAAAAATTGTACCGGCTGACAAATTCATTATATTGTGGAACTTGCTAAGAATGGGACAACCCCCTCACGAAGGACTGTCTTGCAAATCAATTTCAACTCCGGAATGTAGCAAGTCATCCTAATCCAAGATGCCCCATGAACTACAAATGTGACCTGAAAATGGATAGAAAAATGGCATATGTCAAAGGACTTGTGGAAGGCCCCTTGTATGATGCAAGGTGCAGACAACCACCTTGGAGAGATAATAGAAGTGCTTATGCATTGTAGAACAACCCACCACAATATTACATTGGAGATAATAGGCAATCAAACTATAGAGGAGGAAGAGGACGTGGTAGAAACAACTGCCAAAGAAGTGACGCTACATGTTATAACTATGTAAAAGCAGGCCATTATGCTACTGAGTGTTGGGCAGACAAGAAAAGGAAGTGTCCATTTTGCAGAGATGATTCTCATGACATATTCAAATGTGATAAAGCACAACAATATTATCAAAATATAGCACAATCAAGAAGTGATGACTTACAAGACCATAAAGGAGCTAGGGTAATAAGAAGAATACCACCGCAAGGAATAAGAAGTTGTCAAATAATGGATCAATGGTCATCTGATACATCAAATGAAGAATATTCTGATGAAGAACAACAAATACAAATTAAGAAAAAGAAGTCCGAAACAAATAAAAAAGGTTACAAGACTGACCAGACAAGGCATTGATATCGAGAAAAAAATGAAGAGAAATTGAAGAAGTTAGTGAAGAGTTAGGTCTAGAAGAATAGGAATATAATTACTTCCAACCAAGCAAACAACATGAGAGAGTGGTGGAAAATGCAAAACAACACATTATACAACAACAATGACATAGCCTGTTTTTTGAAGAAAAGTTATGATGCTAAAGAATTTGGCCTCTTTGGCCCAACGAAAGGACCTCCTAGCCAAATTAAAACAGCCGGGGAAGTACTAGAACAAACAAAAACAACAACAAGTCCATCAACTTACAAAAGACCGGAACTAGAAGAATGGTCCTCTTTTAATTACTGGACACCTTAATAATAGCAACCTTAAACATGTGATGGTAGATTTAGGTGTGGACCTAAACATTATTCCGACAACCACTTGGGAGAGACTAGGCAGACCCAAATTAGTCAAAACACCAATGAACATTAGTTTGGCAGATGGTTCTTGTGTGGTAGAATAATATGTGATAACCAACAACCTTCATATATTACAAACTGTACCATAAGTTCTTGCATGCACAATTCATAGGCATTAGTTGTAAAACAAAATTGGTGTGGCATGAGCCCAAGCCACATCTTAAGGAAGAGTGGCCTTGGCATTCAATTCCATATGACATCTCTAATTTGGTTAACTAAAGGCCTCTTTGGATCTGTAGTAGCACTCTCAAAATATTTGTTGTTCTTTGACTTCAACTTCTTTAGCAAAAGCTAAACATTTTGAAGTTACATTTTCTATGGGTCAATCTTTTTGCAAATTCTTTCTATAGATTTTTTTGGCTATTTTCATTGAGGTAATGCACGTGTAGTTGTCCTATTTCTATAATGTTGGGTAACAAGAGAGAATGATGTAGTATCTTGATTTCACTTTTTCAGGAAACTTGAGTGGAATATCATTTGTCTCTCTACATGGGGTAATAGTTATAACTTATATGCTATTCCATTCTTTTTCTTTTTTCTAATATTTTGAAGGGTAGGGTTCACAATATTTAAAAGACAATTTTGTACATTTTGTAGTTGATAACAAGCTATTCCATCTACTTTTCCCTTATGCTAGTTTTCAAAGAGTTTTGCTCTTGTTTCTACTTTCTCCATATTTTCTTTCCATTTTTTTATTGCTTGGTCATTTCTTGCATAGTTGAGAAACCCGCAGAGTACTCACAAAATTCACGAGTCAAGAACCTTGATGAGATACTTGTTTTAAAACTCATTGATGATCTTTTGCAAAACTCATGGTGTGTTTTGGTTAAAACTCATAAAAAACTCACTGAAAACTTGTGATTTTTAGTGAAAAACTCGCCTAAATGAGGGTATAAATTCATCTTTTCACCTAATGTTAAAAAACCTTTTATGATATTTTGTGTTTTGGGCACATGATTGGAACAATTGGTGGTGATTTAGGGCAACAAACTAGGGGGGCTGAAGGGCCGCCCAAAGAAAAACCAATTTTTTTTTCATTTTTTAGAAACATTTTTATAAATAGAAAAGTGCCAAATACCTAATTTTGCCCATAACTGATAAAATTGTGAAAATGGTGTGTGCCATGAAGGTCTATGTGGTTTTAGAGGCCTTTGTTTGGGACGTTGCCCCTCGATTCCATTAGGGGTGTTGCCACTAGACCCCCACAAGGGGTGCTGCCCCTTGACTCAATTGGGGATGTTGCCCCCAAATCTCCTTAAGGGGCATTACCCCTCAACCCCATTGGGGTCTCCACTCCCAAGTCCCCACTAGTTATTGGGATCTCTTGTCACATAAGAAACTTGATTACAATGAGGGGGTGATGAGGAATTGGGATATAAGTTATAACTCTTGAGTGTGCTGACTTATACATTATTATCACACAACTTGCCGAAAATCTCTTTAGATGAGGCAAGTTCTACAAATGACATGGCTAGTGGAAGTGGCATTGTAACTCATTTAGAGGTTGATCATGTTTTTTGGTCTATGATATGTATTAAACTCTAATTTTGATTTATATATGATAAAAATCAGTAATATGTTTTACAAATTCAGTAATATGTGTGTTTTTGAAGAATATTTAATTTTTTTTATAAATTTGCCAATTTATTGCCAAGTTTTTCCTTGAGTTTTGGCTAACTCCCAAATTTTTAAAATTTTTGGGCCTGCCAAGTAATTTATGAGTTTGAGTTTTTCAATTATGATTTCTTTTAACATTTGGTTTCTGATGTAGGTTTTTCCTTGAAACTGTGTAAATTTATGGTTATAGGTTTTGGAGGTTCTTATCCATATAAGTTTTGAAAGAACTTATCCATGTGGCCGAGTGTACACTTTTTTCTCTAAGCAAATTGTATGAAGGGTAGTTTTTCTCTCTTGATCGCTTTATTGCTGCCTATGGCTTTAGCATGCTCTTTGTATTTTGTCTTAGTCTTTCAAGTTGTCCATCAATTAACCACCACTATTGAAGTTTAGTCCTACATGCTGGAAAACATCTTTGTGTAACAATCTGACCCTTTGGTAAAGTAAAATTTCCATAATTTACATCCTAAAGGTAAGTAAATGTGTCAACTTGTCATTGCAATAAATTTTTTCCTTTTCTTTATTGATAAAACATGAACAAGTTGTCATATTAATTTACAATAAAGATTCCATTTCAATATAATAACTTCACAAGTACATGAAACAAGAATACATACCTTAACTAACATAGCTCCAATGAGCTTTAGAACAAATAGTAGTAAGAAGGTCTAGGAGATCGTCCTTTCAAATCTTGGTACATCGGCTGCTTGTTGTGGAGGAGAAACATCACTTGGGCGCTTTTCCTCCAACCATAGACTTATAATGCGGTCTCGTTAGATAGATGGCCCTCCCTTGGAAGAAGAGATTGGTAGGGTATCTTTTAATAATTACCAACTGACCATAGTGCTGTGTCCTACACAACTAGAGCCTTGCTATTTCACAATCTCGAACTAGTACAAGGATCACAATGAACTGACAGTGTAGTCTCAACTATCTCACACCTAAGTGGATGTCGTACATTTCACTACTTTGGCCAAAGTATTATCATTCAGTACTTCGAATGAAGGTCATCTATCATAAACACTACTCAGGGCCGATTTGCTTTAAGGCTTTCTTACACTACGCGTAGGTTTAGTCCTTCATTGGATAATACGTACCCCAGACATCCTACATCAAACTAACTACTAGAAATGAAAACAGCATAACAAGTAATCACAATTTCCCCTCCTATATTGGACATCTTCATCCTAGGAGTTTCATAAGCTTAACTAATTTAATCTAATAACTTAAGCTGTGATCATTACTTAATTTAATGCCTTCATTTCCGTCCTAGTATTTAGTAACTACTTCAAACATATACTCCTTATATGGAGATCATACATATAATGCAATTCACACATTAATGCATCTCTAACCTTAATGCAATTCACACACTAATGCAAACAGGTATACACTTCAGAAAACATGCATAACCATTCCTTAAAGTAAATTACTTACATGGTGCAACATAGAATTACTTCTCTGTTCATCCTAATTGAAGTATTGAACTCAATGCAATTCCCTATCTATGCACATTCAGTAATTACACTTTCAGATTTATATCAAGAAATACGTTCTAGAACATGAAAGAAGAAACACCATGCCTGGTATAAGCCTTTGCCAATGATGATGGACTTGATTGTATTTGCAACACTTCAGGCCTCCAGCAAACTCTCAGACCAAACTCTAACTTCTTCTCAAAAATTGAACTCTTACTAAAGATATATAGCTGAAGGATAAACACAGCTTCTCATTGTGAACTCAGAAAATGTGATGATAGTGATCAGAAAATGACTCTCAGCCAATGGTGAATTCTGCTCTCAGAATTAATGCGTATTCCTCAGACAGAGGATGCTTTACTTAAGAAAATATATACTCTCAAAAAATATGAAATGCCCTCAGAAAATATGAAATGCGCTCTAGAAAATAGAAGAATTCGCACTCTAAAAAGCAGTGGTGAACAATGAACAGGGGCAGCTATTTATAGAGCCTGAGACCCATTGAGTTCCACTTCTACAGGCATGTAAGTTGCCAAGACTGTTAATTTGAATATTTCAAATGCTAAGTGGCGGATTTCCACTCACATACTCAGCATCTCAAGAGGTATTTTGACCTCTGAATTTGCTAGCAGGTTGAAGAATAATTCAGTTTGCACATGATTGAAATGCAGGAATCGACATCTACAGGTTTGATACCAGAAATGGCGCCAATTGTGAGAATGATTCACCAATTTGGAAATGGTCATGGTTTCTCATTAAACACCTCATCCTTCTACAGGCTGCGTCGCCCCTACTTCCCTGTTGCGTTGATTTGTTCTCCCAAGTGAAGCACACTTCCCTGGTGCGTTTATTTCCAGTGCCATGTATTTTTCACGGGTTAAGTCTTTCAATAGTTTAATAAGGTTTCCAAATGAAACATTTCCTCCTTCAAAGTGTTTGGCATGATTTACTTCACAAATGCGTTGCAAATTAAGTGATTAATATTTCCCCAATGATATAAATCAATTTCCATAGTTAAACTTCATTATCCCATGAATCGGTTTATTTATAGACTTTATGAGTTTAAAATAAAGTCTTCATTATACTATCTCGATTCCCACTTTATTTCAAGTTAAATAATTTATATATATATATATTTAATTATATTCATATATATATTATTATAGTTTTATTATACTTTAATATATATATTTAAAAATTATAATTTAAATATACTTATCTATACATATATATATATATATTTTGGTAAAACTATAATACATATATATATTTTTAGACTGCAGGAATCGGGTAGCACGACCCCATATAAACTGCAGTGCGCATGGTAAACTTTTTAACGTGACCGGCGGCGCTGGCGCGACACGCCCTTCGGTACCACGGGGGTGGGGGAGACTAGACCTTGTGACCAACCTCCTGCAACAGGAAAGATTTAGCCAACCGAGCTAGGGCCCCAACCCCAATACATATATATATTTATATAATATTAAATATATATATTTACATAAATAAATATATTTACATATATAAATATATACACATTTACATATTTATTTTGGTAAATATGTATATTGCGAGCCAGTCAGCATACTTTCAATATACATATCTATGTATATGTGTATATACGTGTATATGTAAATTCCAAGGCAATATTGAAATAATATTATAATATCCACAGATAATAGGTAGCGTGTGTATGTATATACATGTATATCCTAGTATATACCACAGTGTACACGTATGTGTATGTATACCATATCGACACATACGTATGAGCATATCCATTTGCCGATCCTATGTCTGTATCGATATGTTTATACATATGGATACATGTGCATACTATAGACATGTGTACACATACCCACTCAACCTATTCACTTATATCCATTCACATTTTCCACACAATGATCATAGTACAGTAAGTCAGATAGACAAATAAACATCACTCACAAAGCACAAAGAAGTAAACAAGACTCCTAAAGCCTATGGATGACTTATCAAGACCAACTTAACTGACTTGGTTCCTCCAAACCTATAATGACGTGTGTGTATGCTCAATTGGTTCTCATTACTGTTTACCTGACCAAGCTCCTCCCCGAGTGATATTTCTCCTCTGCCTAGAGGAATGGTCCTCTTACCTGCACACCACGACACGATAACGGAAGTCATATGCTCACAACAAAGCAGTATACATGAAACATCTCAAAATTTAGATTATTCACAAATCAATAACCTTCTATTGTCCTTTATGCAGTATTTCACCAAAAATAACATCAAATGAAACAACATTTATATTGAAAACAAGGTACAAGCATCATTAATTCACCTCCAAAATTCACACTATATTCACATTTACCCTATCTATTAAAGGTAAATAGTAACTTCACAATTTGGGATGTAACACTTTGAATAAATTACCATAGATTCTGTTAATATTTTTCATATTAATTGAGTTTGTCTTCATGCAATATTTAATGTTGGTGAAGTCCAAGCATAGTTCATGGATCTCAATTTCATTATGTGCTGGGGTTATTTCGTTCTGTTGGTATTAGGTGAAATTATTAATGTGTTATTTTGGGAAGGATTGTAATTTTAAGTCATAAAAGTTTTCTGTTATTCTCATTTTGAATGAACATTTTCTAGATTTTTTATTCTTCTGTGCTGAATACTTATATTGAGTTTTACTCTTGTATATCATTAATGAATAAACAGATTCAATGCCCATTGTAATTTTTCTGAAGCTTTGAGAAACTGAGAATCTAATATTTATGATATGTGTTTTGACATTTTCTGTTACCTGTCATTTATTCAAATACTTTCTTTTGGCAGTGCTTTGCAGTAGAGCTGAAAACGTTAGTAATTTCATTGAGGCTGATGGTATCTTTGGTCCTGTAGGTACATCTCTTTCACAAAGTTTACAAATTAATTTGACATCAATAAAACTTTATTTTTGAAAGTTATATTAAGAATTTGGGTAGTTTGAATTTTTCCTTATATAATTATATTCATAGAAATGAGAATCCATTTTTGGCAGTAGTTAAATTCTATTTGATTTATTATGATTGCAAGCTATGCATTTATTGTGTTTGTTTGTGCACTTGATTATTTTCAAAGATTTGCCTTTTTGTTTTGTTTCTGTGAAGGGCCTTTGCTTGTTGATTTTAAATATGAAATCCAATCACCTTATACAAACATGTTATCAGGTTCTTGATTATCTTTTACGATAGCCTTATCTGTGATGTAGCATAGGTCCTTGCACACAATTTCTACTTTGTCTAGGAAATTTTGTTGGTCTAGGGCCAATGGCCTGAAATAACCTAATCTCTTTAGATTTTTTGGATGACTGGTATTACTACTTTCTGGATCACAGCAATTTCTTCTTTCATAGCCTATCAAAGGCTCCTTTTTCTGTGGTTGATTTTGCCTTCCTGTTCATGAACGTGGGTAATGCCTGGCCTTGCCAGAGTTTAGGGTTTTGGTTCTGCAAAAGATGTGCTAGTGCTTTTGTTTGTGTTTGCATTGCATTTAATATGTCAGTGTTTGTGTTTTCATCTCATCTATTATATTGTGACTTATTGTTTATCCTTCAAGGCCCTATTTGGGAATTGATACCTGTTGTGACCTTTTCACACATCGCCCCATTGCAAATGGGGACCCCCCTGTTTTCGCTTTTTGCCTTGGCATCGCAACTGCTTATCATCATGTTTCTTTTACAATCAGGAGTTAGAGTTTTGAAGAGTCACCTGAGCCAATTGGAGAATTCAAGCCTGAAACAGTGCCTAAATGTCATGGAAGGGCTCAGAAGGTCCGGGAGACGAGGATCGCCTGTGCTTTGGGCCAATTCTAATACTTCCTATTTTTTAGGGAATTTGCTTTTTTGCTTTTTCGCTTTTTCATTTTTGGCATTTTTGGACCAATCTGGGATCCCTATTTTTTAGGGATTTTGCTTTTTCTATTTTTAGAAAGTCAACCCTGGTCAAAGAGTCAACATTTCCATTTTTAGAATCAAAATCAGGCCAAAAATTTGAAAAAAAAATCAATGAAAAATCAAGAAAAGCAATAAAAAATCTAGAAAAATCAATGCAAAAATCATGAAAATCAGACTTCCAGAATGAAAAATCTGAAAAAATCAAGAAGAGGCAAGCATAAAATTCATGGCAATCAAGGATGGAAAATGATGCAAGTCTGGAGAAAACTCGTCTAAGCTTTGAGGATAAAAAAATGGCAAGCATCTTGGCAAGTCCACCTTTGCTTTGATGAGAGAATGTCAAGCCTTGGCCAAGAATTGGCATGACATCCTCCAAGTCCGCCCCAGCATGGCAAAGAAGATGGCAAGACATTTGTGGAGTCCGCCCTAGAAAGAAGGGAAGCTAGAAAGTCCACCATCAAGTGGAGATAAATGAGGGACGTCCAAGCACATGTAAAGTCCGCCCTCGACTTGATAGAAGATGGCACAAAAGTTAGCAAGTCCGCCCCATCCAAGATAAAGAAATGGCAAGCCTAACCCAAAGTCTGCCATGCCATGTCTTGGCTAGGATAAAGTCTGCCCACCCATGAGATAGCGGAAAAAAGGTTGAGAAAGTTTGCCTAGCTTGCAAGAGGGTCCAAAATTTGACTAAGTATGGATGCCTTGAGAGAGAAAATTCTACAAAATGGCTAGGTATTGACACCATGGGAGTAAAAATTAAAAAAAAAAAATGGTTTAAGTGTCAAAGGAGTAATGGAAAGCACATTTTGAAATCCGCCTAGACATCAATGAAATATGGCAAGAAAGTTGTGAACTCCGACCTAGATATGGAAAAGACAACTCCAAAGTCCGCCCCAAGCTTGAGAATGGATGGCAAATACATAAGGAAGTCCGCCATGCCAAAAGCAACATGGAAAGATATTCATGGAGTCCGCCATGGAAGTGGAAATAAATTTGTCAAGTCCACCTAGCCTATCATGCCTTGGAAACAAATTCACAAAGTCCACCTTGGAGATATGGAAAATGGCACAAAGTTCTGGAAGTACGACCTGACTTTGAAAAGGAAGAAGGCAAAACATTTTGGAAGTTTGCCAAGGAGTGGAAATACATGAAGAAAGTCCGCCTTCAAGCTTGGAAAGAAAATTCCAAAGTCCGACCTTGGCAAGAAGACTTCAAAGATTGCCTAGACATCAAAGAGAACATGGAATAAAAGTTTCAAAGTCTGCCATGAAGATAAATAAATTCCAAGTATTAACAAAATGGATGGACGTCACAAGCAAGAAAAGTCCAACTTACCTCCAACAAGCAATGTCCAGACATAGGCAAAGTCCAGTATGGCCTAAGAAAGAAAAATGTTTAAGTATTGATAAAGTTCGCCCAAGGAGAGGATAAGAAAATTGGCTAAGTGTTGATACCTTAGGGAGGGAAATTCAAAAAATTGACTAAGTGTTGGAAAGAAAGCAGGAAGAATGGAGAAGGATAAAGAGGGAAAGTAAAGAGAAAATGAATAAAATCCTTGTCCAAGGATGGAGTCTGCCCTATTTAGCACAAGCCCGATTCAGAATTGAAGGCAAATCTACAGGCAAAGTTCATTCGAGCATAGATATGGCCAAAATCTTGGCTAAGTTACAAAATGAATCTGAATAGCCAAAATTTGGCTAAGTATGGGAAATACTTCATAGAGAAAATTCCAAGCACAGAGGCATTCTTCTCCAAATTCAAGGCACTTGAAAGAATATTTAGACATCTTGAATGGATTTCATCTACAATCCCAGAACTGTTGAAGCAATCAAGGCATCTTCTTGTGGGATTTAATCTCCTGAAGAATTAAAAACAAGCTTCCAATTAGAATCAGATGGTGACAAGAAGGGTGTTCCAAACAAATTTTCTTACTTAGACAATTTCTTGACACAAATTGGATAATTTAGAGAGGAAATCCAAAGGAATAACACCAATCCAATTCAAGCAGGAGGAATTTCAAAGCAATCAGGAAAGAAAATAACTTCAAGTCTAGACACCTGCTCCAAGGCGAGACTTTCAATACGGGTGAGAAAAAGAAATCAAAATCTCAAAGGAGATTCAAGATCTAAGCTAGGAAGGAACAAGTGCAAAGGACGAAGTCATTGGCAAGGAAAATATTCTAAGGCAAGAATGTGGAAGAAAAACAAAGTGACCAAGGAAGACATCCAACACGTTGAGGTGGCGCCTCATCATCTTCCAACCAATCAAATTGTTCCGAATCAACATGCAACAACTTTCTATTTTATTGTTGATTTATATTTATCAAAAAGGACAAGTGTCCTCGAAATGTAATTTTCTCATTGGTCGAGAAGGAGTTGGTTGTGACAAACCCTAATTAGGGTTTTATTTTGTAATCTCGGCTGTTGATCCTAAATCAATCTTGGCCATTGAATTGTAATTGGGGAGCCTATAAATTGAGCTCGCCCCTCATTTGTAAAGTGTGGAGACAGTGTATGAAATTGTTGCATTAGACTATTTCCGATAATAAAAGCTCTTATGCATGATTTGCTTTGAACCACTTTTATTGTCAAGTAGTGAGCAAGGTTGCATAACTTCTTCTACCATATATTAGAATTAGATTACAATTAAAATAGATTTTGCTTTGAATGTTGGTTAAGTGAATGCAAGATTTGATCACATAGATTAATTGTGAAATATTGCCCATACTTTCTTTGGATGGATGATTTTCATTCGATGCGTAAATTTAGCCTGAGCTTGTGATTGTGGATGCTTAACTTCAGTCTTATTCGAGGCATGAAAATTATAATCACACCCTTTGAAGATTGCACCCACTTTGCGTAGTTGTCCCACGGAGGCGAAACAAAGCGTGTTTATTCGTTTCACCTAATCTTTGCTGTCTCTTGAATTCCTAGGTGTAGATTAGATCCTCTAAACCCTTATCTTTTGCCTTTTTTGAGATCCAAACTGAAAGTCCCAACCGAAGAAGCCTTTAATGATAAATCTGTCTAAGTCCCGAACTTGTAAGAAATTGCCTAGCGTAAGTCCCCTTGTGTATTACCAGCAAATCACAACGCCCATTGAGCTTATCCACATGTCATGACCTGACAAAAGAAACCTTGGAGTCACCATATGATCTTCTCGCAATCTTAGCATACGCGGTGACTTTGTTCAAGAGAGGATAGAGTGTCTTTGGACATTTTATTCTGAAGTGTTCGATGGATGATAAAACGTACACCAACAATACCATGACCCAATTGTTAAAGGCAGAATCATGATTATTAGTCATGATTTTGTGGTGAACCTTTTCTTTCTTCTCTATACCACTATTTCAAATTGGTCCCCCTATCGTTGGACGGACAAACAAATAAAGGATGCATAAGGTTAACCTACAATCCACTTAACCCGACACAAAAAATGTAGAATACACAAGTGACTCATTAAAAACTCTTGTGTTAAGGATAAGAATACAACCATCATCAATCTGCTGTGACAATCATCAAAGGGTACCATTTCACATTCATTATAGTAATAAAATTGGGAATAATGCCTGCCACTTTATAGCTCCTACCAATTCTGACACACCCATCTGTTGATGTTATTGCCAGCTTCGGGCTTCATACTGTTGATGTTATTGCAGCTTCGGGCTTCATACTTCCTTAATTATTTCTGATTATTTAATGGCAACATATCTTTAAGATGGCCGACCTCCTTTGTAATTATTATTTATTATTTGTAATTATTTTTATGGTGGCCGACCTTGTCCTTGAAAAGGTGCGACCCCTCTAAGCAACATGTATATATAGAAGGTCACTTTCTCTCATTTGTGCAAAAAGAAAAGTTCGATCTCCTTCTCCATTAAGTGCGAGTTCTTCAAGAAGAGTAGTGTGAATTCATATAGGAGCAAATTGTGAGTCTATTCAAGTGCAGATTGAAGGGCAGGTTATTAGTGTGTGTTACAGGCATTGCTGGTGCTGTTTATTGGCCTTGTGTGTGGCCTCATTGTAAAGAGACTTGTTGCCATTACTTATATATATAAGAGATATATTTGTTGCTGGGTTTTTCTCCCTCAAGAGGAGGGTTTTCCCAGGGTATCTGCTGTGTTATTGTGTCTGATTTTGAATTAATTTTCTGTGCATTAAATCTGATCATAAAACTAACATGGTATCAGAGTGGGTTTGAAGAAGATCTTGATCAGATTGTATTACAGCGATACTCTTTACTCTCTTTCTCATCGTTGTTTACTTCTATCTCTTCGTCAAGATGGTGATCGGTCTTAAGCTTGAGGATAGACTTGAGGGAGCATCTAATTTGACATCTTGGAGATTTAGAATTATGCTCACCTTGGAAGAAAGTGAATTGGTTGAGTTCGTGGAGAGCAAAGTTTCCGAGCCTGCTAATGAGGAAGAGAAGAGTCAATGGAAGAAGAAAGATACTAAGGCAAAGAAGTTGATTTTGTGAAGGATCATATTGTTCCCATCATCTCTAAGATGAAGACGGCAAGGGAGATGTTTAAGTCTTTGGAGGAGATGTATGAGATCAACAACACAAGCCGTGCACTTGCATTGAAGCAACAACTTCATCATGTGAAGATGGCAGAAGGAGAATCTGTCATCGCTTACTTCATGAAGATTTCCGAATTGAGAGATCAACTCTCTTCTATTGGTCATTTTGTTGATGTCAAGGATTTGACCATGCCTTCCCTTAATGGTCTTCCTTCATCTTGGGAGTCTTACATTCAAGGAATCAGTGCAAGATCGAAACTTCCCAAGTTTGATCGTTTGAGGGCAGATTGTATTCGAGAAGAGTCTAGGTTGGCTACGAGAGGTATTGGTCGAAGCTCTACAAATGAAGACATTCATGTTCTTTCCGCTCTATCCTCGAAGAAGAAAGTGAAAGGTGGAAAGAAAGGATATTTCAAGAGGAATAGAGATAAAGGAGCTGATGGTGCTCCCGCATTCAAGAAGAAGTGGGACCTCTCCAAAGTCCAATGCTTTCATTGTGACAAGTTTGGTCACTATGCTAAGGATTGCCCCACCAGGCCTAATCAGCATGCTTCATTTGCGGATGTGGATGAGATCTCTCCTCAAAAGGATTCTAGGGAATTTCTATTCTAAGCCATGGGCCCGTGTTCAAGCCGTGAGGTTGTGTGCTGATCTGTGCGCAAGAGTAGCGTATCTTACTGCGTCCAGTATTTGCATCCATCAAAATATTTAAAGAGATAAGTATTCTTTGTTTGCTGAGTTATATCATTTAGTTGGATCTTGTAATTAGTAAAGAGAGATAGTGGTTTCTCTTGAATTGTGTTCTCTAGCATAAGATCCTTTGAAGATTTCATTTGTTGCAAGTTATTTCATGTTGGTTGTGAAGATTTCTGAGTGTGACTCTGAAATAAAAAGAGAATTCCAATTTCGATGGTGATTAGTTGGTCACATCGATATCATTCTCTAATGCATGAACTGTGATAGAGCCTTGAACTCTTGGAGAGAGTTGGTTATACATGCTAATTGCATAATGCATTCAAGAAATCTGTAGTTGTGCAGATTACCTTTTGATGTGCTGAGTTTAGCACTCTCGAGAGGAGTAAAAGATGGAAGAAAGAGTTATTTCAGAATTCAATACAAATAAGTTCTTTATCCCTTCATTCTGATCTTTTGATATTTGCTACATGTTTCACTTGTAGGTTGATTTCTTTATTCATGTTTTAATATTGTTCATAACACTCTTATGTGTTCATGCTATAACTTGTCATAGTAAACCTTGTATGATTCTAGCCTTGATATTTCTTTGGATAGTTATAAACTGTTTGTAATCTCTCTCTATATTGCTTCCAGGATGGATCGAGAAGCAAGAAGGTGATGAGAGATTGCTTAGTGATGAAAAGCTTGAGGCATCTTGTGAGGAAGTCATGCCGACCAAAGAAATGATCAAGCGTGAAGTCACAACTTGCAGCCATGGGACTGAGTTGGTGGCTAGAGGGAGCTCACTTCGAGAAGTCTTCTTTGCAATCTCTGAAGCAGGGATCAAGAGGGAGCTTTGTAACTCACTGAGAAGAAGTGAAGATTACTGTATTGCAAGGCTAGGTGCTAAACCCTTAGAGGATCCCTTTAGCTGTTGAGATTAGAATTGCTCAAAACTGTCATTTGGATTTGTCATTGGTAGCTTTGCAAACCTATTCAGAATAGTGTGATTTGGGATGATGTAATGAGCCTTGCTCAAAACTGACCTTAAAACACTTCAATTTCTACTTTGCAATTTTGTCAAACACTTTGTATGCAATATATGAAGAAGCTGATATGTTATTTTCAGTTTGTTGCTTGATGCAAGAATGAATGCCAATTGATTTTTAAAGCTTGAATAACCTTCTACAACTACTATGCAAACTTCTAAATGAAATACTATGCTTTTTTCCAAATTTAAATGCATTCAAATGAAGTACTAAGAAAATAAAATGCATCTACAGCCAAAGGCATTTTTACAAACACTTGGCTTGCAAACTCTAAATCTGATTACAAAACCTTTTGATTGCACAATCACAACTATTATTTGAACAACTACTTATTACTCCTCAATGCAAATATCTTTCCAATATAATGATGATTTTAATTCAGTCAAGACTCTTGGCAAATTACATAGACATCAAATATGCCAACTACAGAAAATCAATGCAACCTACAGCTGTAACTTGTTTCTATTATGATGCAATACAATGATGAATAATAAACAAGGGAACCTGGATGGATGAAGTCGCCTAGCCTTGTAGATGTTGAAGCAACTCAAAACCAAGCCAAAAAAGTCTCCTTAAAGACCAAATAGAACTGTAGACTCAGCTGCCCCTGTTCTGGAGGAAATAATTTATATAAAATAAATCTCAATCTGCCAACCCTCCAAAATGCATCAACTATTATTGTTGGCCTCCAAGGAAGTGAGCGCTCAAGTAGCAAGTGAATTCGCTCAAGCATGAGTGAGTAATGACCAAAAACGTGCCTCCATGATGCTAGTCGCCATGACTGTAATAAATATCAGATTGCTGGTATAATCAAAATGTCTATATAATTCGACCTCCTCAATGATGAATTCGATGGAGAGCAAGGTCAAAATCCATCCAATGCAACTATAATTGATATCATGCCAAAATTGACCCTTGGCCACAATTTTTGCTTAATGAGAAGTCTGAAGTAACCTCTCCAATGGCTGCAACCCTTCAGGAGATATCTCACTCCCTCAGTTATGCTATCTATGGGAGTTATCGTTCCCAAAGACACTCAACTGCAAAGCCCTAGCTCCACAATGCTCATCAACAACAACAAACAACAAATGCTGGATGCCCAACAGTGAGACCTCAAGGTCTATTTATGCATTTCCTCTAGAGGTCGGCCTCAATAAAATAATATTATTTTTTGACTTCTAGAAGGTACCAATATATTTAAATTTAATTTGCACTTTATAAAATATAAAAATATAATATTATTAATAAAGTGCATCTCAACATCAAATTATAAAAATAAGGTTTCCATAAATAGAAATAATAATGATATATGATGGAAAACCTTACTCCAATCAAATACTGAGCCAAGTAATCACCAAATGACTGCCAGATGACTCTCACACCATACCTCATTAGCCTACGAGAGCCATTAATAGGCTAATCCTGCTGATATGTCAATGTCAACTAGAAGGGGACATTACAGATGAGGTCGAGGAGGACTATCCTAAACTCTCTATAGTACCAGAGGTGTGCACTGGAAAACATTTATCTAAGGCAAGTGTTGCAAGCAATCTTGGACGAAGAGGTCAGAAGGTTGATGCAAGTGCTTGAAGATTCAAAGGGAGCCTATTGAACCTGAAGAAGATGGTAATTTAGTTGATCTTGGTTCTTTATGTTGGTTTAGGGAAACCAATTTTTAGAAGCTTAAGGAGGCTGCAGCTAGTTCAAATCTGGTAGATCCTACTATGTACAGTCAGTTGATTGGATCGTTAAAGTATCTATAATAGACTAGATTGCAGTAAGTGCATTTTGTCAAGTTCATGTGTGAACCAAGGCAGGTACATCTTGTTGCAGCGAAACATGTCCTAAGATACTTGTGTGGGACAGTTGGATATGGGTTGAGATATTCTTAGGTGTGATCCTGGAGCTGCATGGTTTTAAAAATTCTGTTTTGGCAGGTTGTGTGTTGATCAGAAGAGCACCTCTGGATGTTATTTCAGTTTGGGGTTTGCGATGATCTCCTGATGTAGTAGGAAGTAGTCTTCAGTGGCACTGAGTATCGCAGAGGTCATGTACATTGCAGCATGTGTGGCAGTTTGAGAAGCAGTGTGGCTTCGGAAGCTCCTTATAGGATTGGTTGGACAATCATTGGAGCCTACTGTCATCCATTGTGTTAATTAAGCTATGTGGAGCCTTCTGTCAATACAGTGTTTCATGACAGAACTAAACATGTTATTGAGGAAAGCATTTCAGTTGAGGTATATCAGCATTGATGAGCAGACGACAGACATTCTCATCAAGCCTCTCTCTAGGATATAGTTTGTGTACTTTTGAGATAAGCTTGGTATGGTGGAGAATACAGCCTTAACTGAGAAGGAGTCTCAGTATCAGTGATCCTCTATAATGAGTTCTTCTCTGTGAGAGAAGTTTGAGGTGAAATCCCTTGATTAATGAGTTCTTCTCTGTGAGAGAAGTTCGAGGTGAAATCCCTTGATTCCAACCTCTGGGAGAGCCATGGTGGATGTCATGTGTGTGACTCCATGACAACATCACGTGAGAGAGTGTGATGATTCCTCTTGTACTTGTGTTTTCACCCTCTGGGAGAGCCATGGTGAAAGTCATGTTGAGGTGACAACATCACGTAAGTGATGAACACTTGTACATACCATACATGGTTGTAGCCATTATGGTTGATATCACGATGAGGTGATATCGTTTCTTTTCCATACATGGTTGTAGCCATTATGGTTGGTATCATGATGAGGTGATATCTGATATCACGATGAGGTGATATCGTTTCTTTTCCACATATGGTTATAGCCATTGTGGTTGGCATCACAATGAGGCGATGTGTCTTGTGCAGCAGGAAGTATTCCTCCCTAGCTGAGAGGGAGTGTTGATGTTATTGCTAGCTTCGGGCTTCATACTGTTGATGTTATTGCAGCGTCGGGCTTCATACTTCCTTAATTATTTGTGATTATTTAATGGCAACATATCTCTAAGATGGCCGACCCCCTTTGTAATTATTATTTATTATTTGTAATTATTTTTATGGTGGCCGACCTTGTCCTTGAAAAGGTGCGACTCCTCTAAGCAACATGTATATATAGAAGGTCACTTTCTCTCATTTGTGCAAAAAGAAAAGTTCGATCTCGTTCTCCATTAAGTGTGAGTTCTTCAAGAAGAGTAGTGCGAATTCATATAGGAGCAAATTGTGAGTCTATTCAAATGCAGATTGAAGGGAAGATTATTAGTGTGTGTTACAGCCATTGCTGGTGCTGTTTATTGGCCTTGTGTGTGGCCTCATTGTAAAGAGACTTGTTGCCATTACTTATATATATAAGAGATATATTTGTTGCTGGGTTTTTCTCCCTCAAGAGGAGGGTTTTCCCAGGGTATCTGCTGTGTTATTGTGTCTGATTTTGAATTAATTTTCTGTGCATTAAATCTGATCATAAAACTAACACATCTTACTCTATACAATGTCTTGGTGAGTTTGAAACTGTTTCTTAGATATATTGTCTCCATTACTTTGATATGGTATCGGACAATAGCGTTTAGAAAGATATTTTGTCTCTATTACTTAAAAATGGTATTAGAGCATATAGGGTTTTGGATCTAGTGTTTGAGTTAGAAAAATTCTTCAGGGCACTTTGTAGGGGTTTCAAAAAGACAAATGTGGACTGGCTGAATTGCCTTGAATTTGAGGAAGAGAAATCTGGACCTACTGAAGGTATTGTTTTTTAAGGATTCATGTCAGGAGGAACAAACTTTCTTTGTGGATTATGCCTATAATTTTGGATATGAGATCCATATGACACATAAATAAAGCAGATAAAGCAGCAGACAACAGAGAAAAATGGTTTGCACCTGTAGAACTTGGAAATTTAGTACAATTATGTACCAAGCTCTGGAAAGCTTTAGGGAATTCAAGAAATTTGGCAGGAACCAGTATAAACTCAGCAGACGTCTTTATTAATTTTCGTAAATATGATACAACTACAGAAGAGTTGTATATTTTCCAAAGCTCTTTTGTATTATCTGCCTAGATGTTTCTTGCTTGATATTCTCTAGATTTTTTGTATTGAACAGTATATGACAGATAAGTAATCAGTTGTTTAAGCTTTCAGTTGTCTGAAGTTTTAACTTTGGGTTTGCAGTTAAAAGTTCCTTGCTTTTGAAAAAGATCAGCTCTGGCAGTCATCAAGACATCAATGTACCATGTTCTATAGCAGGATAAAATTGACAGTTGCAATTGTTCGACATGGACAAGATAAAATGTGGCACTTAATTCTGTCAAGGAGGGTATAAAAAGCTCTGTTCTTGATCCTTATTCATGCTGGCAATGTTGAGCTATTCAAATTTGTCCCAAACTTGTCTTTTACTCCTCCATACAATTGTATCCTTGTATCTGACAAGTATAACAACCTGCCTTTCTATGACACTGTTTTTACTTCAAACTTCAAATATAAGCTAGTATGTATCAATGGCTTCTGCAAGGTAAACTTTAACTGTCAGCTACTCAGGATCCATGATAGGTTCAACAGTACTGACAATTTGTTAACTATTGATTTCCCCATTGTGCCATTGACTAAATTTTACAGGGTCTGAATTTTATGGTATATTTAATATGTAACCATTGATGCCATTGTCTGATATATTAAATATAACTGGAAAATGGAAAATACACCTCTGCACTGTATTAAATATTTTGAAAACATGCTCATAGTTACATCTATCACAACTCTAGTTAGAGATTCTGAAAATCTTCCAGCACTATTTGAGCACTTTATCAAAGCCTTAATTTATGATGTCTCTACAGCCTTGATTGATTTCAGATAATGCCCGATTGGGTAGAGCAAACCCTGTTTAAGGGTATGTTAATGTGACGAAACTTGGATTTTATGCTTGATAGATAGGAAAACTATTTTTTTTAGCAGGGGACCCCCAATTCTTGGCTGTGGTTGGAGAATTCCTTAGGATGGTGGGACTGCATTTGTTCTTGAAGTTGATGCGACCATTGTGTGCTACATACTAGGTGGTAATTTGTGGTGTGAGCTCAGTGAGTTCCCCCAGTGGCTGAGGTTTGAAATTGAAGGATTGTAAGAAGTTGGTGCAGGGATTTGAGTCCTAAGGATCACCAGCATAAAATAAAGAAAGAACAAGTCCTTAAAATTCTTTTGAATTTTTTCCCCTTTATTAGCATTTAAATTAAGGCAGTCAACCATTATCTCTTTATTTTAATTCAATTAAATTGGTTTGAATAAAATACCAAAAATATGTAATTGGTCACATCTTTATTTCTTCACACTTATACTTCGTCAATGCAGATGACCTTTCTCATATTCATGTTCATCTTTGTGTTATTTTAACCTTCTGTGTTATCTTTTCCTTTGGCTTACTTCATGCTACTATCTTCTATTTAACTCGTTGACCTCTCTTGAAAACTGATCTTCTTAATTAGTCTTCTTAGGTGTCTTAAATATGGGTATATTTGAACCCACTAAGACAGAATTTGTCTTACTAATTTATTATACATAACAATAGGTAGAAAATATAATAAACAAAATGCTCAAACCTATATTTTATTCTTATCTACAATGTAAATATTAATCATATTTCTTATTGCTAACCTATGATGTAAATACAAGTCATATTTAATCCACTGAGGAGAGCACATAAAATTCCAAATAAGTTATAAATGAAACTATAAGGAGACAAGTATGATTCCACACATTGTTATTGTTAGTTTTTATGATCAGATTAGAGTACAGAAATTAATTCAAAAAATCAACACAATGACACAGCAGATACCCTGGGAAAACCCTACTCTTGAGGGAGAAAAACCCAGCAACAATATATCACTTATATATTGAATCACAACAAGAATGTCTCCTTTACAATATGCCGATAAGAAGGCCAACAAGAAGTATCACAATCTGATGCAAATACAGAAACTAAGTGATGCAATCTGCTGGTAATGATCTTCAGCCTTCTACACAACCAACGATCTGATCTTGATACAAATTCGCACTTGAATGAACTATGAATGGATATCGAATGAATGAAACTGAAATGACAAACAAGGAAGGGCATCGATTATATATACAAGTTGAAGGGAGAGACGCATCCCTACAAATCTTCATGTCGGCCTCCAACAGAAAGTCGTGTCTTTTAAGACACATAAAGTCGGCATCAAGAAAATCACATCCCTTTATAAAATAGATGTCGGCCTCATTTAATAAATAACACATCACTTGGAATTGGACGTGCCTCTTCATAGGAAATCGATCTAGCAATTTAAATAGCCGTTAGGCTATAATTGAAATTGCTCTTCATATATCGGCCTGGGTTGGAAGTAGAAGCTCAATGCTGTATCAACATTAACACTCCCTCTCAGCTAGGGAGGATACTTCCAGCTGCATAAGACATATCACCTCAACGTGATGTCAACCACAATGGCTACACCCATATGTGGAAAAGAAAGATATCACCTCATCGTGATATCAACTATCATGGCTACACCCATGGATGGTATGTACAAGTGCTCATCACTCAACGTGATGTTGTCACCTTGTCGTGACGTTCACCCTGGCTCTCCCAGAGGGTGAAAACACAAGTACAAGAAAAAATCATCATGGGCTCTCTCACGTGATGCTGTCATGGAGTCACACACATGACATGCACCATGGCTCTCCCAGAGGGTGAAAACACAAGTACAAGAAAAAATCATCATGGGCTCTCTCACGTGATGCTGTCATGGAGTCACACACATGACATGCACCATGGCTCTCCTAGAGGGTGGAAACAAGGGCTTTCACCTCAAATCTCAAAGAAAAATGCATTAAGAAGGGCTTGCACCTCAAATCTCTCTCAAAGAGAAATGCATTAAAGAGGATCATTGATATTGAGACTCCTTAGCTAGGGCTTGATTCTCCACCATACCAAGCTTGTCTCGAAAGTACACAAACTTTATCCTGGAGAGAGGCTTGGTGAGAATGTCGGCCGTTTGCTCATCAGTGCTAATATACCTCAACTGAATTGCTTTCCTCAATACCATATCTCTGATATAATGGTGTTTGATCTCAACATGCTTGGTTCTGTCATGAAACACAGGATTGACAAAAAGCTTCACACAACTCTGGTTATCACAATGAATGATAGTAGGCTGCATTGATTGCCCAAACAATCCTGCAAGGAGCTTCTGAAGCCACACTGCTTCTCGAGCTACCACACAAGCTGCAATATACTCGGCCTCTGCTGTACTCAATGCTATAGATGATTGCCTCCTGCTGCACCAGGATATCATCGCAAACCCCAAACTAAAGCAACATCCAGAGGTGCTCCTCCGATCAGTGACACACCCTGCCCAATCAGAATCAATATAACCATGCAACTTCAAATCCACACCTGAAGAATATCTCAGCCCATATCTAACTGTGCCACGCAAGTATCTTAGGATATGTTTCGCTGCAACTAAATGTATCTACCTTGGTTCATACATGAACTGACTGAGTGCACTTATTGCATAGCAGATATTTGGTTGGGTATTGACTAGATACATCAACGATCTAATCAACTGCCTGTACAACGTGGGATCCACTAGATCTGAACTAACTGTAGCCTTTTTCAACTTGTGCAAGTTGGTCTCCATAGGTGTAGACATGGATTTGCAATCCATCATACCAAATCTCTTCAAAATATCAATAGTATACTTCCCTTGACTTAGAATCATCTCATCTGGCTTCTGCCAAACATCTAAGCCAAGGAAGTAATGCATGAGACCAAGATCCTTCATTTCAAATTCAGAAGCTAACTCCTTCTTGCATTTGATAATGAGGTGTTCTTCTCCAGTAAGAATTAGATCATCAACATACAAAACCAAAATCAATGCTTCACCATCAATTACCTTGAAATACAGGTTAGAATCAACATCATTCTTGGAGAAGCCCAAGCTTGATAGGTAACGATCAATCCTTTTGTACCAAGCACGAGGAGCCTACTTAAGACCATACAATGCCTTCTTCAGCCTGCAAACATGAGACTCCTTCCCATGTACCTCAAATCCATCAGGTTGTTCAATATATACCTCTTCCTCGATTACACCATTTAGAAAAGCTGTCTTCACATCCATTTGGTGAATCTTCCATCCTCTAGATGCAACAATAGCAATGATTGTCCTGACAAAAGTATAACGAGCAACTGGAGCGAATGTTTCTTCATAGTCAACTCCCTCTTTTTGTGAAAACCCTCTAGCCATGAATCTAGCCTTGTACTTCTCAATGCTCCCATCAGCCGCATGCTTGATCTTGAAGAGCCATTTAGAAGATACCACATGTTAATCTTTGGGTCTAGGAATGATGTCTCAAACATCATTCTTGAGAATGGATTGATACTCTTCTGACATAGCATTTCTCCAAACCTGTTGACTAGAAGCTTCCTTAACACTGGAAGGTTCAGACTCAATAATCTGACTCATCAAAGCAACATAACTGGAAAACTTATGAGGTCTCTTACTTTCTCTGAAGGTTCCTCTAGGTGCTGCAAACCTTTCTGCCTCCTGCATTGTTTGCCTAGCCCAAAGAGGTCTTTTTCTTCCGATCACAATATCGGTAGGCCCATCAGTAGGCTCCAAGGGCTCAACTGGATCATCATCTTCTTTTGGTTTTGGAGCCTCCCTCTAAATCTCAGGAGCATGGTCAACTTCCATACCCTGAGGAGACTCTTCATTATCAATCTCCATATGAGTGCCTTTGGATCTTCTGAATGCAACATCTTCTTCAAATGTGACTTCTCTATTGATCTCGATCAACTTCTGACCTGTGATGTAGATTTTGTAGGCTTTTGATGTTTCACTGTAACCTACAAATATCCCCTTCTTTCCAAAAGGCTCCAACTTTGTCCTCTTGTCCTTTGGTACATGAACATACACAGGACAACCAAAGATCCTCATGTGACTCACTTCCGGCTTCACTCTTGTGAATGCTTCTTCGGGAGTCATATTCTCCAAAATGCAGTGAGGACTTCTATTCTGAACATAGACTGCTGTCCTAGATGCTTCTGCCCAAAGGAAGGTTTGCAAATCTTGGTCATGAATCATGGCTTTGGCTGCTTCCACAATAGATCTGTTCTTCCTTTCAACAACACCGTTCTGTTGAGGATTATAAGGGACATTGAACTCCCTCTTAATCCCAGGTTCAATGCAAAAACTACGAAAGTTGCTGGAAGTGTACTCTCCTCCGTTATCGGATCTCAAAACTTTGATCCTCTTCCCGGACAAATTTTCCACCTGAGCTTTGAATTCCTTGAACCTTTCTAATATCTCCTTAGATTCTTTAGATTTCAAGAAATAAATCCAAGTCTTTCTAGAGTAGTCATCAATAAAAATAATGTAATACAAGAAACCACTCGAAGAAGCAACAGACATTGGACCACATAAATTAGAATGAATAAGATCTAGAATACATTTGGATCTACTTTCTCTACTATGAAATGGACTTTTCGTATTCTTACCCAAAGCGTAGCCTTTGCAAGTACCTTCATGCTCCTGGTTGAACTTTGGAAGGCTCGTGACCATCTTCTCCATGATAGGTAGAGCTCGAAAGTGAAGGTGAGCCAATCTTCAATGCTAAAGTTCACACATACTTGAAGAATCATGCACTAGAGCCTGAAGTGGATGAGTGCATAGCCTATAGAGGCTCTCATGTCTAACTCCAATCACTCGAGTAGTCTTGAAGTTTGAGTTCTTCGTCCACACAAGAACTTTGCCTTTTGAGAATGCTACTTGGTACCCCTTGTCTTCCAAGGTTGAAATGGAAACAAGGTTTCGCTTGATGCCTGGAACAAATAGAACATCACTCAACTGTAGGGAAATGCCGGAATCCAAGTGGAGAGTGGAGGTCCCAATTCCTTTCACAGAGTAACTAGCATCATCTCCAATAGTGACTTGTTCACTAGAATCTCTCTCAACCAAATTAGTTAAATGCTCCCTAAATCCGGTGATGTGGCGAGAGGCACCACTATCAATCAACCAAGTGTTGGTGTCGGTAGGTACATTGCTTGACAATGTCAAATAGAATAAGTATTCACATGAATCCTTCTGCGGAGAGACTTGATCAACATCTGCAATGGTAGCTTGCTGCTTAGGCTTGGTTGGGCAATCCTTTGCATAGTGACCATACTTGTCACATCTAAAACATTAGACTTTGGAGAGGTCCCTTTTCTTCTTGAATGCTGGAGCACCATCAGCTCCTTTATCTCTATTCCTCTTGAAATATCCTTTCTTTCCATCTTTCCCTTTCTTCTTCGAGGATTGAGTAGTGAGAACATGAATGTTTTCATTAGTAGAGCTTTGACCAATGCCTCTAGCAGCTAACCTAGACTCCTCTTGAATGCAATCCGCCGTCAAACGATCAAACTTGGGAAGTTTCGATCTTGTGCTGATTCCTTGAATATAAGACTCCCAAGATGAAGGAAGACCATTAAGGGCAAGCATGGTCAAGTCCTTGTCATCAACAACATGACCAATGGTAGAGAGCTGATCTCTCAATTCATAAATCTTCATGAAGTAAGCAATAATAGATTCTCCTTTCGCCATCTTCACATGATGGAGTTGTTGCTTCAGTGCAAGTGCCCGGCTTGTGTTGTTGATTTCGTACATCTCCTTCAGAGTTTTAAACATCTCTCTTGCCGTCTTCAACTTGGAGACAATAGGAACAATATGATCCTTCACGGAATCAACTAACATCTTCCTCGCCTTAATATCTTTCTTCTTCCATTGAACCTTCTCTTCCTCATCCGTAGGTTCGGGGACTTTGCTCTCTACAAACTTAGCGAATTCATTTTTTTCCAAGGTGAGCATAATTTTGAATCTCCAAGATGTGAAATTGGATGCTCCCTCAAGTCTATCCTCAATCTTGAGACCATTCACCATCTTGACGAAGAGATAGAAGTAATCAACGATGAGAAAGAGAATAAAGAGTATTGCTGCAATACTAAATCTGATCAAGGTCTTCTTCATACCCGCTTTGATACCATGTTAGTTTTTATGATCAGATTAGAGTACAGAAATTAATTAAAAAAATCAACACAATGACAGAGCAGATACCCTGGGAAAACCCTTCACTTGAGGGAGAAAAACCCAGCAACAATATATCACTTATATATTTAATCACAACAAGAATGTCTCCTTTACAATATGTCGATAAGAAGGCCAACAAGAAGTATCACAATCTGATGCAAATACAGAAACTAAGTGATGCAATCTGCTGGTAATGATCTTCAGCCTTCTACACAACCAACGATCTGCTCTTGATACAAATTCACACTTGAATGAACTATGAATGGATATCGAATGAATGAAACTGAAATGACAAACAATGAAGGGCATCGATTATATATACAAGTTGAAGGGAGAGACGCATCCCTACAAATCTTCATGTCGGCCTCCAACAAAAAGTCGTGTCTTTTAAGACACATAAAGTCGGCATCAAGAAAATCGCGTGCCTTTATAAAATAGATGTCGGCCTCGTTTAATAAATAATACATCACTTGGAATTGGATGTGCCTCTTCATACGAAATCGATCTAGCAATTTAAATAGCCGTTAGGCTATAATTGAAATTGCTCTTCATATATCGGCCTAGGCTAGAAGTAGAAGCCCGATGCTACCTTTAAAAATGTGGGCAGAGATTGTAAACACTGCTGTTTATTTAATTAATAGAGGTCCCTCTAATCCTTTGGGTTGTGGTATTCCAGAGGAAGCATGGAAAGGTAAGAAGGTGAGTTATTTGTTTCTTAAAACTTTCGGTTGTGAAGCATTTGCACATGTAGATTCTGAAAATAGAACCAAGCCTGATGCAAAATCAAAGAAATGTATATTTGTTGGATATGGCATTGATGAATTTGGTTATAGGCTTTGGGATTTTGAAAATCAGAAAATTGTGAGAAGCAGGGATGTCATATTCAATGAGAAAGTGTTGTACAAAGATCTGTTGCTGCAGCATGAGAACAAAGAAAATGATTATGCAGTGTTGGATGATATTCCAAACAATGATGTTTTAGTGGTTCCTTATGCTCGACAACAATAGTAACAACAAATACCACAAACTCTTGTGAATGTTAGACGATCTTCAAGGATAAGTAGACCTCCTTAAAGATTCTCTCCCTCTTTGTATACTATTTTGTTAACGGATGCTGGTGAATCGGAATATTATGATGAAGCTATGCAGGTGGATACCAAGGTTCAGTGGGAGCATGGAATGGAAGAAGAAATGGACTCCTTGTTGAAAAATCAGACTTGAGAATTATGCAAGTTGCCTGCAGGTAAAAAAACTTTACCAAACAAATGGGTTTATAGGCTGAAAGAGGAGGATGGAGGTAAGAAGAGATTTAAAGTCAGATTAGTTGTAAAGGGATTTGCATAAAAAAAGGGTATTGATTTTGACGAGATTTTTTCTCCAGTTATTAAAATGACTTCTATTCGTATTGTTTTAATTTTATGTATTGTGGCTGTTGAATATTTGCATTTATAACAACTTGATGTTAAAACAACCTTTTCTCCATGGTGATTTGGAAGAGGAAATATATATGGAACAGGCACAAGGATTTGAGGTCAAAGATAAGGAGAAACTAGTGTGCAGATTGAAGAAAAGTTTATATGGCTTGAAGCAAGCACCTCGGCAATGGTATTTGAAATTTGATAGTTTTATGGCTGAGCAAGGCTACAACAGGTGTAATTCTGACCATTGTGTTTATTTTAAGAGGTTGGATAATGACACATTATTTTATGTTTATATGTTGATGATAATGCTTTGTGCGGTGGTCTAACATGGATCACATAAGTGAGCTAAAACAACAGTTAGCAAAATATTTTGCTATGAAGGATTTGGAGGCAGCAAAACAAATCCTTGGTATGAAAATTTGTAGAGATAGGAAAAACAAAAAATTGTTTTTATCTCAGGCTGATTATGTTGAAAAGGTGTTGCAGAGATTTCATATGGAGAATGCAAAAGCTATTAGCACGTCTTTTCCTAGTTATGTTAAATTGACTAAGGATGTGTTCAAAGACAAGAGGAGGAAGAAAAAAT
The DNA here is from genome assembly GCA_007258455.2 of Sequoia sempervirens. Lineage (NCBI taxonomy): Eukaryota > Viridiplantae > Streptophyta > Pinopsida > Cupressales > Cupressaceae > Sequoia > Sequoia sempervirens. Next base: position 59 of record VDFB02033900.1, on the reverse strand, counting down.
GTCCAAGGTACCATATGCTTCAGCTGTAGGCAATTTAATGTACACCATGGTATGCACGA
>VDFB02033899.1:0-32879 GCA_007258455.2 Sequoia sempervirens | reverse complement strand
ATCATGCATAGCCCTCAAAATCCTAGCCTTCAGCTTTGATTCAGGTACAAGATAAATTATGTTCTTATAATAAATGATGTCATCAACTACTGAATACCTGTTATCCCATCAATCAAATCACAGGCAAAAGTGTTTTTGGTGTATTCGGCCACTAGTTGAGATTTCTAATCAGCTGAAATCTCAGTGAGAGAGCAAAGTGTTGGCTTCCTGGAAAGAGCATCAGCAACAATATTCTTCTTTCCCTTAATATACTCCTCATCGAAGTTGTACGCCTGAATTTTGTTCACCCACTTTTGCTGCCGCTCGTTCAAGTCCTTCTGTTCTAGAAAATATTTGAGACTATTGTGATCCGTCCTAACCACAAATTTAGTCCCCACTAAGTATTGCCTGAACTTAGCTAGTGTGTGCATAATCGCTAGCATCTCCTTATCATATGTGGAGTACAGCCTCTCAGTGTCCCTCAACTTTCTGCTCTCGTATGCAATTGGATGTCGATTATGCATTAAAACTGCACCAACTCCCTGACCTGATGCATCACACTCCAAGACAAACAGCTGTGTAAAGTCTGGCAATGCTAAAACTGGACATGAGCTCATAACCTCCTTGAGCTTGTCAAATGTCACCTGTGCCTCTTCATGCCAAAGAAAAGCACCTTTCTGTTAGTGTTTGGTAGCTTTAGGAGATATTTTCTCCTTAGTTCAAGGCTGGTCGACCTTCTTATTGCAATTTATATTTTATATTATTTTTATCTATAAGGGAGCCGACCTAGATGAAAAGTCACCTTGCTTTGTATATATACAAGGTGAAGTTCATTCATTCAAGACATCAAGTAGTTTCTCTCTTCAATTCACATTTCTATAGAGCAGAAGTTCGCCCTTCAGTAGCAAATTACCATCTTGTAGAAGCAGATCGACTTCAAGGAGAAACATATTTATCTTTGCATCAAAGGATAGGTGCTATTATTCATTGTATTAATTCGCCCTTGAGAAGGGTTTGATTGTAAAGCAGATTTCTGCTCTTATTTTGCACTTTCTGATATATGAGAGATATATTGTTGCTGGGTTTTTCTCCCTTGAGGAGGGTTTTCCTAGGATAAATGCTGTGTTCTTTGTTCACTGTGTTGCATTTTTTGATCCTAAAATTAACACTTTCTTCGTAAGGTTTGTCAAAGATGACGCCAACTGTGAGAAACCTCTCACAAATCTCCTGTAGTAAGAGCACAATCCCAAGAAGCCTCTCAACTTTGATATGTTCTTCGGTGGCGGCCAGTCCAGAATCGCTTGTGTTTTCCCTTGGTGTACTTTCACACCATCAGCCCCAATCACATGTCCGAGATAGAGTATCTCAGTCATCCCAAACTCACATTTGGAAGCTTTCGCGTAAAGCGATTAAGCCTCCATGATACTCAACACTACATCCAAATGACACAAGTGATCATCCCATGTCCTGTTGTATATCAAAGTGTCGTCGAAGAAAACTAAAACAAATTTCCGCAACTGCTCACAGAATGTGTGATTCATGCATGATTGGAATGTGGTTGGTGCGTTTGTGAGTCCGAAGGGCATGACCAGGAATTCAAAATGCTCGTAGTGCCAACGGAAAGCAGTTATATGAACATCTTCTTCTCGGACTCGTATCTGGTGATAACCCGAGTGAAGATCAATCTTGGAAAAGAACATGACCTCATGTTACTCATCAAGCAACTCGTCGATCCTAGGAATAGGATATCTGTTTTTTATGGTTTTCTTATTCAAGGCCCTGTAGTCTATGCACATGTGCATAGTCCTATTGGTGTACGTTTTATCATCCACCGAACACACAGAATAAAATGTCCAAAGACACTATCCTCTCTTAAAAAACCACTGCGTATGCTAAGATTGCGAGAAAATCATATGGCGATTCCAAGGTTTCTTTTGTCAGGTCTTGACGTGTGGATAAGCTCAATGGGCATTGTGATTTGCTGGTAATACACAAAGGGACTTACGTTAAGGAATTCCTCACAAGTTTGGGACTTAGGTGGATTTATCATTAAAAGCTTCTTCAATTAGGACTTCAATTTGGATCTCAAAAAGAATAGCAAAAAGATAAGGGTTTAGGGGATCTATTCTACGCCTAAGAATTTAAGAGACAGTAGAGATTCGATGAAAGGGATAACCTCACTTTGTTTCACCTCCCTAGGACAACTACGCAAAGTGGGTGCAATCTTCAAGGGGTATAATTTTCAAATCTTGAACGAGACCGAAGTTAAGCTTCCACAATTACAAGCTCAGGCTAACTTTACGCATCGAATGCAAATCATCCATTCGAAGAAAGTATGAGCAATATTTCACCATTGAATCTATACGATCAATCTCTCATTCACTTAACCAATATTCAAAGCAAATTCTATTTAACTTAATTCTAACTCTAATCTATGGTAGAAGAAGATATGCAACCTCGCTTACTACTTGACAATAAAAGTTATTCAAAGCAAATCATGCATAAGAGCTTTTATTATTGGAAATAGTCTCAATGCAACAATTTCATATACTATCTTCACACAAATGAAAGTGAGAGATCACCAGTTTAAATAGAGTTTTCAACATGAAATGAAAGGCCGAGATTAAAACAATTTTAATGGCCAAGATTAATACAACTCAACCCTAATTAGGGTTGCCCAAAATAACATAAGTTATCAATCAGTAAACAATCAGTAACAGGCAGTGAAGTGGCAGTCAGAGCTATCATCAAGGAGAGGCGTCCCTATCTTCTTGGGCAGCATTGCGCTCGATGAACCTGGACATGACCGTGACAACCTCCTCCATCGTGACAGGCGGCAGCATGCTAATCCGGAATTCAAGTCCATCCAAGTCCTTAGCACATTTGGCGAAGGTGATCTCCCAATCCGCCTCATGCTTCACAAAATCATTCCGGATGGCCAAGAGACTCGCCACTCTCGCGAAATCCTGTTTCAGAAGTGGTCCAGTAGCCGAGAAGAAAACGTCCTGAACCTTATGTTTCAACCTCTCCAGCTGCATGTCGTTTTCCCGGACAATCTCATGGTCAAACACCTCTGCAGCTGTCATATAAATTTTCTCCTGGATTTCTTTGACTTGCTCTTCAACTCTGAGCCCGTCTGCTTTCGGCCTCTCCAGAATTTCTCTCCGTATAGTCACTGCCCAAAACCAATGGTGAAAATCATAAGCTGCTCCTGCAACAATCACCTTTCTTTCAACTAACTCTTCCCTTGGAATGCCCTTCAGGACCCTGAGGCATGGAATAAGCCTCTCCTGAATATCTGGAAGGTTGTCCCAAACCTCCGCCATATCAACCAACGTGGAAAGAAAAGAAGAAGTTTTTCCGTAGGCGAGTGCCAATTTCTCCATGAACGAGGCTGCCTCCGTGCCCTCGCTTATCATCCATTCCTGAGCCTCCTTGGCTGTGACCATCCCTTGCTCTACATCCTTGGCTATTTCCTGTGAGGAATTAAGGAGAGGAGGAGCTACTGCATCACCTTGATTAAGTGGCTGGGTCAGATGCCGTATGTACTCCTTCAGGCGTTCAACTTCCTTTTTATATTCCTTCTTTTTCGCCACTTCTTTTTCCAGTCTCGCCTTGACAGTTGAGACGGAATTATCTAGTTCCTCCACTTCTTGGCCTTTTGTTGTCATGCCAAGGTCTATAGTGGTTATGGCGTAATATTTGGGAGTGATCTCATGTTGTGGCTTGTCCACTGTCGGTACTGCGATGTGTGTGGAACGATTACCGGCCTCGTCCCTCTGAATGGTAGAAAATTTCTTGGCAGGTTTCTTAATAGCAACCTGTTCTAACCTTGCTAAGAAGTCCGCAGTATCATCTTCCTCTTGGGCTTCTTCTGGTGCCTGAATCTTCATCCTTTCTATCAGCCAATCCGGAATGGTAGGCTGCTCAATGACATCTTCCTCCTGAACGTTCTCTTCATTGGGAACATCCAAGACTCCTCTGAGGGCGGAAATCATTCCCTCTTCGAAGTCATCATCTTGGACTTCCATCTCATTATCTGAACCTAATATTTTTGTACCCGTATGGGATGAGGGCTCATCACTATCCAACTGAATAGGCTCATTGTTCCCTTCTTGAACTGCAGACGCTCCAATTACTTCAACCAAGGATTCGTCTATGGTGGCCACCAGCTCATCAATATTTCGAGACGCTGCAGAACGAAATGGTTCTCCCTTCTGTCTTTTTTGAACAGGCTCTATACTTGGAACTACTTCCTTCCTCTTCTCTCCAATCTCAACCAAATCCTGATGGGATGCGCCAGCATTGGAGGAATATGACTCCGTCTCGCTCAGTAAATCATACGTGAGCGTTATTCTTTTCTGTCTCATCTCCTGGATGTGATGGTCAACCCACCATTGAGAGTACTTGGTCATTGGTCTCATCAAGGTTGCCAAATCTGAGTGCTCAGGCTCTGACCACTTTACGGGAGGAAGAGGTCGGCTCTCCTCGAAGCGTGGCTGGACATAATTCCCGTCGTCCTGCAACTGATCAGGCACCCGACAAAGTTCGATTGCCCTCATGAAGTCTACTGGCATCCTGGACCATAATCTCCTTCTGACCTCGTATTCATCAACAGTGTTCGCCCAAAAGTCCTCCAGTTCCACTCTGTGCTTGTACCTTCTCCCATCCACTATCCGAATGTGATGATGTGGGTCAAAATTGGCCTTGGACTTGTAGGCTGTGAATGGGTACCATTGGATTTCCAGCCTGGCGCTCTCAGCTGCTTGCGCTGACAAACAAGATTCTAACATATTCCCGATGAAGAATGGGAATGTAACAGCCGCCTTTTTAGTTGGCCTCTGGATGTTTTGATATTCTTCCAGCTGCCTCAAGACTTCAAGCAGGATCATTCGATTTGTCGGATAGATGGGCAACTTATAGGGATTTCCAGTAAATCCCTGGATCCTGACATACATAAATTTTGGAAACTGGATAAACCAGGATCTGTATTTACTGATCAAACTCTTTGCCTCATGACTCAGCCTTTGATGCACTCCTCCTTGAAGTGTTCTGGTAATATACATTAAGAAGGCATCATGCACCCGCCTGAAATGAGATTTCTCCTTCAGCTGGAGTTGTGGGTAGCAATCATAAGGTCTGAGTTCATTTTCTCCATTGCCAACTCTGCCTTTGCAAACTAGTCCTGAGTATTTATATGACCTGGCCAATAAGTAGACAATATACGAGCTCATGTGAAAAGACTTAGTCTCTTCCAAATTGACCAACTGCTCGTGAAGATTGTTACTTATCATTCGAGACCAGTTGAACATTTTTACGCCGGAAGTGATTTCATCTATGAAGTAATACATCCAACTTTCAAAAAATGCACCTTGAGGGTTGCCAGCTATTCTGTTCAGCATCAAAATGATGTCCCCATAGTCTTCTTTAAAGTCCGTCTGGCGTGGCCTCTTAGGCATCTTCTTTATTGACGTTTTAGGCTTCTCCAGCCATGCCTTGTTAATATTTGTGGTGCATAAGTCTGGCTGGCTATCATACAAACTTTTGGCTTCCTCGGTTTTGTAGGTGGTGCGGGAATGTGCTGGGATACCAAATGTCTCCTGAATTGCTACCTCGCCCAAGTGTGCCAAAATCCTGCTGTCAGGTGCAATGATTTGTCTCTTCTGAGCATTGTAATGGATGGCACATTCTACCATCAATTTTGCACAATCTATCGTAGGCGGGAATCCAGCTGCCTGAAAAATCCCATTTCTCACCATCCGCCTGGCTATTGGTGTCGGAAGTCCGTTATGTCCATATACTCTTTTCTTGAACTCTTTGAAGTTGACATGTCCCAGATCGGTGTCTGCAACATTTTTCCACTTTGAATTTAATTTCGTCTCTCACCGTGTGCCTTTGCTGGCGAACTTGATTGGCGCCTTCTTCACTGATTCGCCCACCGTGGTCATCAACCTGCAGTAAAAAATATTAACATTAATACAGAGACTTTTTAAAATAATTTATTTTCATGCCTTGTGTTCGAATGCTTTACTTTCAGCTTATTAAATAATTAAACTTCTGCGAAAAAGCAAGCTGAAAGTAAATGATTTAAATTGAAATTTGGCCAGAACTTAACCAACATGAAAGAGACAGAAGAAGAATGGCGAATTTATTCAATTGAACTTCAAACCTTAGGAAAAAAAACCTTTGGCTGCAGATCAGATTTAAATTTCGAGAATCTAATCAAAAAGCAAGTGATGAAGTGTGCCTCTCTTGCACAAAAAATTCGACTTTCAGCAAATAAATCTTTTCCTTCCTCAAGAAAATTCTTCTTTAGCAATGAAAATTACTTCTTCCTTTAAGAAAATCGATCTTGCCTGCAGAAGGATTGATTGCTTTAGAATTTCGAGATATTAACTTCTCTTCAGCTGTGTCTGTGAAAAATGAGTTGCTGAAACTCATTATAATGCTGAAGATCTTGATTTGTTTTAGTAACTACCTTCTTCTCTCTCGATCTCGATTTGTTTTCTCTTGTTCAAACAGGCAAGTTTCCTTTATTTTTCGAAAAGAATCCATGTCGAGCTTATCCAGGCAAATCTCTCTGATTTTCAAAAATTCGATTTTTTGCTTAGATGTCTATCTTTAATTTTCGAAATTTTGAAAATATTAAACGCCTTAATTAATTTCAATTTTCCAAGCTTTAATTCATTGGTGAATTTAATTTTGCCCATTGGATTTTATCTTTGTCCGACACAATTTATTTTCTTTCGAATACATCTCTGGCAAACTTTATTTTGTCCAAGGCTTTTAAATTTCTGAGTATTTGGAAATAAATTATTAAAATATTAAAATATTTTAATTTATTCCAACCCGTTCGTTTTGGACCCATGGCTATTTTGATTTTCTCTCCATTTTCTTTGGCTAAAAGTTTACTTTCCAATTTTAGTCCAAATTTCGTCTAGCCAAGTCAAAATTTTAGCTGTTCCGTCGATGAATGTTATGCCAGATCCTTATTTTCTCCTGCCATGGCGGACTTTGAATTGCGCTGGGCACATTTTCTTATGCCAAAGTCAATTTTTCTCTTGGTCGGATGAATTTCTCTAGGCAAAGTCTTTGTCTGGATCTCTTCCTTAAGTGAAATTCCATAATACTTGACGAAATTTTAACCCTCTTAGCCAAGGGGGGACTTTCCTACCTCTTTGCCTTGTGCATTTTCCTCTGTATACTTGGCCAAATTTATCAACTTTTCTCTAGGCATCCAGACTTAGGAGAATTTAATTTTTCCTCTTCTTTGCTGTGTCCTAGGCGGACTTTCCAAGGTCTTTTCCATCTTTCCTCAAGGTATGGCGGACTTTCTACTAGGCTTGCCTTTCACACTTAGCCTAAATTCGCACTTCTCCCTTTTAAAAATATTAAAATACTTAACCAAAATTTCAATTTTCCTTCCTTTTAGGCCTCTATACTTAGGCAAATTTCGGATTTCTACATCAAAGCACCAAACACTTAGTAAAATTTTCAATTTTTCTCCTTCCTTATGCCTAGGCGGTCTTCCCAAGCATTTTGCCAAGTGAAGGGCGGACTTTCCAAGGTCTTTGCCATCTTTCCTCAAGGCTGGGCGGAGTTTGGAAGGGTCTTGGCAAGTCTAGGCGGACTTTAGAACCTCTTTGCCAAGTCCCACTTTTTAAGGGCCGGCCTCTTATTTTCCTTGCCATCCTTCTTCATTGCTGGGTGGACTTCAAACAAGTCTTGCCAAGGTGAGGCGGACTTTGGAAGAGTCTTGCCAAGGCTGGGCGGACTTCTTCAAGTTCTTGCCATTCTTTTCTACGTCCCACATTTTAAGGGCTGACTTCAAACAAGTCTGAACATGTTGCTTGATGGCGAGTTTTCCAGACTTAGACAGAATTTCATCATGAATTTTATGCTCTTTTGGTTTTTTTTTGTGATTTTCCTCTCAGATCTGACTGATTTTTCAATGATTTTTCCAAAATTTGATGCTTTTGGGGTTGATTTTTCTCAGCTTTTGACCATTTTCCATGCTTTTCTGGATTTTCACTTGATTTTTCATTTTCTCGACTTTTGATTTTTAGGTTGATTTTTGGATCTAAAGACGGAAAGCTGACTCACGACTGTAGTTGGACTTTCAAAAAATAGAAAAAAGCAAAATCCCTAAAAAATAGGGAACCCCGTTTGGTCCAAAAATGCCAAAAATGGAAAAACGAAAAAGCAAAAAAGCAGATTCCCTAAAAAATAGGAAGTGTCAGAATTGGCCGAAAGCATAGCCGATCCTTGTCTCCCGGGCCTTTTGAGCACTTTCATGACGTCTACGCACTGATTCAAGCATGGATTACTGACTTGGCTTGGGTGATTCTCAAAAGACTGACTTGAAACTCTCAAAGTGATGACCCCATGAAACTGTTGCGCGGAGACAAAACCCTAAAAACTAGCAGACTACTGGGGGTCCCCATTTGCAATGGGGCGATGTGTGAAAATGTCACAACAAGTCCCATCCTTATTTTTAACCAGATTAATCGATGAGGCAAACAGACTAGAACTGGGCCGGATGTGTCCCATGCTCAAAAGCTCCTTGATTATCTTCTCAATCTCTTCCTTAAAATGGCGTGGGTGTCGATAGGGTGTAGTTATAACTGGCTTAGCCTCTTCCTCAAGATCAATGATGTGCTCGAACCCACGATCAGGTGGTCAACCTAGAGGAATGTTTCCAAATACTACCCCATGCTTGTCCAACACTGTCTGGATGTCAACATGGTAGTGTAGTTTGCTGTCGGAGCTAGGCTTGGTGGAAACAAAGCATTGTGTTGCCCAATCCACCTCTCCATGTCTGAATAAAGCTTCCATCCTCTGGCTGACACTACTCGAGGACCATTGTTAGACATAGCCTTAAGCACAATCTTTTTATCATCAACCATAAACTCTAACTCCATTCTATGAAAGTCTTGAATGTACCTCCCAAGTGACTGCAACCACTGCAAACCCAAAACTGCATTAATATTACCAAGACTCAGCATATAGAAGTTATCTGTCAAAATGTAATCTCCAATCTGGATGCTAAGCTAGGAAACCGTCCTAGTGCAACTCAACTGAAACCCATCTGCTACAGTCACATTAAATCCCAAAAACTCCTCAACCTGTAGCCCAGGCTTCACCACTAGACCCTCATCGATGAAATTGTGCGTGGCTCCACTATCCACCAAGTAGACCATGCGTTGTCCCTTAAGGACACCTCTCAAACGGAATGGATGAAGTCTAGGGACTCCAGATAGCGAGGCTATGGTGCTCTGGGGAGTCTCCTTAGCTCCAGAACCATCGAACTCTAACTGTGGAGGCGGATCTTCCTATCCACTGTCATCTCCAGTACTGGTCTCATGACCATCTGAGATGATCTCAATCAAATGAACCTTGACTTTCCCAAGGCAATGGTGGTCGCGATCCCATGGCTCCTGGTAGGTGCAACATAACTTTTTCTTGTGCAGTTCATTTCTGGATTCCTGATCAGATTTCGGTGTGGTGTTCTTTTGCTGATTGAAACTCTTTTGTTTTGACGGAAATCCACTGAAAGTCTTTTTTCTAAGGCTGGAAGGAAGGTGTAGTCCCCAAATCCATGGCTAAGCCAATAGCGTCATGTAGTGTACTAGGTTTATGAGCCTTCACTAACCCTCTCAATCTGTCACTCAATCCCTCAATGAACAACATAGTGACTCACCTTTTAGACATATCAGGAACCATGACTGCTATTTTCTAGAATTCATTGATGTACGCCTCAACATGTCCAACTTGCTTCAGTTGGGCCAAATCCCTGTAATAAACCTCAACATCTTTCTGGTCAAAACGTGCTATTAGCTTATTGACAAACTCCTCATATGAACGTATCAAGGCATGATCCTATGATACTAACCCATGGTGCCACTAGTCATATGCTACACCCTCCAAATGCATCATAGAAAATTGTATAGCCTTTTGTTCCTCCATAGGTTTCAAGGAAAGGAACGTGTCAAGTTTATGCACCCATGATTTGGCACTTATCTTGCCGCTTCCATCAAAGGTCAGTAGAGGAATTTTATTTAATGTTTCCTTGTATTCCTTAGGGTGAGTGCCTTGACCAGTCTGTCTTCTAACCCCCCTTTCTTGCCTCTCCAATCTGACTCTAGCTTTATCTTTCCGCTGGTTCATAAACTGATTCAGATTAATTAATTGTCTTACATCTGGTGGGAGAGCTCTGTATTCATTGTAGGCCACCATGACATCATCAGTGATGTTTGTCTCTTCCTCCAACTTTGAAATTGCTTCTTCTTCAGTTTGCCTTGGCACAAATGTAGGACGTAGAGGCCGATTAGACCTTGTGCTCGCTGTCCTAATAGCATTAGAGGCTGCTCTATCTTGATTTCCCTGTGTAGCATCACTTCTGCTATGATCACTACTTGACCTTCTCAATCCTGCACAATGCATTCTCATTTGACCCATGGCCGTGATCATACGATCCTGGAATTGCTATAGCATTTGCTGCTGCTGCTGGGCAAAGGTGGTCAAGAAATTGTCAAGCTGATTATTCAAATCCCTTGACGGGCTTTCACCTCTTCTTTCACCCATCTCAGCTTCAGCTGGGATAAAATCAGGCCCTTCTTCCTGCTGTCCTGACCTACTTCTGGTGAAATATTTGTGTGATCCTACCTCTCTTGACATGCAACCATCTGGGTACCTACCACACTGACATGCAACACTAAAACCCTAACAGGCTGGCAAGATTACCAGCTCTGATATCACTTAAATATTCTTTCCCGAAAATATGAAGAGTTTATTTGAAATATCCAGTTTAATAGAGGTTTTGTTTCACAAGCAAACACTCAGAGTATCGCTGAAATATTGACAGCTTCATAAAAATGAAAATGCAAGTAAACAATGTCTATTTTCTGAGATTTCCTTACAATTTATTTGACTTGAAATTGCCTAGAATTCTAGTGCAGCCCAGGCACATGCATCAAGTGAATTCTAAATGACATGCAGTAATGCAAAAAAAATGAAACAGCAAGGTACAAATGACAGGGAACTTGGAGAAAGCGCTGTTCTGAAATTCAAGACAATATGATAGTGTGCCCAGATCTTCTTCTTGGAACCACAACTTAAAATTGAGGGATTCCAGTGCCTACATAGGCAGATATTAGCCTTCATTTACCACGTGACACTCAGCAAATAGTATTAATTTAGATAACAGGCCAACTACCTTCACTATGAGCAGTGATTTAGCCTCTAGGTAGCACGTCCTCCCAAAATTTGACTTAGGTAGCTTCCACTCGCCTTTATTACCTTCACCAATCTGCACGTCTTATTCTGGCACAGTAATTACAGTCGTTCCAGAGTAATCAATACTTGGCTTGGGGTTTTCGTCCCATCCAACACAGGGTTTTCGTCCTGATAAACATCTTCAACATGGCTCGATAGAGAATAAAAATCAATGTAATTTTCTGAATGAAACTTTCCTCCAAATCGAGCCTTTTATCATTCCAAAGTTGCCAATCTTTTCTTCACCAAAAAGTAGTCGATCCCCCATAATTATCTTATCTCCTCATCAATAAATCGCCCTTTTTGCATTAAAAAAACTTAGGCTTATTTTTAAATTATTAACCACCATGTTGAGTCGCCTAGTGAAGGAGTTGTTACTGAAAGTGGCCACACTTTTATTCATAATGAATAATTAAATTAAATCAACTGAACTATAGCTTTTTGGCCTCCAATTTAATTATTTGTATATTCCCTTAGAAACATTTGATTTCCCTAACCTCCGGAAATGAAAAGTTTAGGAATTTTTCCCCTTAACGCTCTTATGTGGAAGGGACATTACAGGAACACTGTGAACCAACTAATGCAAAAAGAGACTTCTGCATTACTTTGGCCAATTTTTTTAAAATAAAATAACACTCCCTTAGGAAAAGTAGTTGTGTGTTCACACACCTCTAACTCAACTTGGAAACGACCTTTCACCTAAGGTTAAACACATTTGACTTGTTTGACTGATTATCTAACTTTTCACAGGGATTTAAGATAAAAATTGTATCTTTCTATGGTTGATAAACGACTAAGGTCATGGAAACATATTCTTGACAATGAACATCCGTATTGCGTTCTCTCAATTTCTCGAACCTTGGCTACTGCCACTTGTTCATATGTTTTTGCATTTATTTCCAAGAGAGAAATACTCTCCTATTTTCATACACAATATTTTTAAAATTCTTTTACAAGTTATAGTATTTTTGATTAATGACACTGACTCATGACTCTTTATTTGTCACTTGAGTTCTTGTCAACTCGTAACATAAGAAAAATAAGAGTTTCATTCATTAATATTGAAATACTTCTTCATAAATAATTCTGATTTTTCTATGTTTACCCCTTCATTCTTTGTTCAGGAAACATTTTACAAAGCTAATAAATGTACATCTTATTGTCAATTTCTTTTTGTAAGAATATATACATATTTACAGGGTTTATGATAGATGAAAGCTCTGAGTAGAAGTTAGATTACTTGCTGCCATTATAAACAGTCTAAGACTTTTCCATAATTTTATACTTATAAATGTATTTCAAATTAGTCTATATATATATATAACCTCTCTCTCTCTCTCTATATATATATATATCTGTATTTACCAATCAGACATTTATATTTACAGGCATAAAAGATTATTTCTATCTTGTTCAGAGGAGTAGGATAATATACTCAATATTAAAATATATACACTTTTAAAGAAATTTCCTAATACAACATAATGCAACTACTATGCTGATAAGAAGTCTCATCTTGTAATGTCCCCTTTTTTGGTGTTCCTTATTTGAGCCAGTTTGGTGATTTGACTTATGTACTATTTTTAGTACGTGCTATATTTAGTAATTGGTCTTCAGTAGCTCAGTGGAGAGTTTCCATTTTTGGCAGGGGTGAGTTCTCTCAGTGATCAGAGTTATTATTTGTTTATTCGTCACTTAAGTTAATAAAGTTGCTATTTAAATTAAGTGAGAATGAGCATGGGTTATAAAAGACCCCCTTGGCCTAGTAGAGCAACTTTGTTTTAAAAGAGGGGTCAATGTTTTTCATGTGACGCCTAGAAAGGGAGTTTATTCATCATTTTTTAAGGCTAATATTATCCCTCATAAGGTGGGACGACTAGTTTGAGCTTAATGCCAATTTTAAATAAAAAAAATCAAAAGTGGAATTTTGGAGGCAAAAAGTTGGACGCCCCTCTTGGGGTAATTTCATGTTATTTCATAAAGTGAAATGAGAGGGAAAATATATTCAAATTCAAATGCAAGTTGCCCTAATTCTTGCCTCACTTTATAAATATGAGTTTGAGCTCTTATTTGCATAAGGAAGTTTTGGCAACTTAAGGAGATTCTGCTGGATTGTTTCTAGATTTCGTATATTGGTTGAGGACAAAAACCCTCATCTTTAGTGCTGGTTTTGGTGGTGTGATATCCACCCTAGCTTGTTGGAGTGATTGTTTTTACGAGTTTGATCTTTCTAGGGTTATTATTTTGAAGTATTAATTTTTGGAGTGTTTGGTAATGAATTTTGATGCCCTTTTTGGAGTGTCTGTTGGGCATTTATGTAGGTTTTCATACCTGGGCCGTACCTATGCAAGGACTGGCTGTTTCCCTCCTCCTTGCAAATGCTGGTTAATGGAATGAAGATGTGTTTTCTGGGTGTTTTGCTGAGTCTTACCCACAGCTAGGTGACCCCTCTTTGTAGGGTTTGGAGTGGTGGGAATCCACCAATAACTTTGTAAGTCAAATCGCCCCTGTTAGGTGATATGTCCAAGTCTATGAAAAAGATTATCCTCTTGTTTCAGTTAGATGGCATAAATTGTGGTTGCAATCACTTCTTTAGTGGTGCCCTACATAGCTGGAGTATTCAGAGGCTTTGAGTTGATTATTGGAGTCAAAGACAATTAATTAGGATTAATTTCCAGATTGCCCACTATGAAAGCAGCGTCCCTGTGATAATATTCAGTGGGGAATATGGTAAAGGTTCCTATTGGAAAGGTGAATAGACAGTTGGGAGTGATATTTATATAGGTCTGGGTCTGCTACAAGTGCTGAAGGTTATCTACAGGTCTGGGTCTGCTATGAAGTGGCAAAGGTTATCTACAGGTATTAAATCAATCCTTGCTACCCCTTTGACAGTCATTTAGACCTGATGTAGCATCAACAGCAGCAGACCACTGTAAATTGCCCCGAATGACTCTCTGTTATTGTCAAGAAAGAGTTATTTATCTATTGAAAGTTTAATGGCTTATATCTATGCCATATAACCCTGTATGGATGCTCCTTTAATTCTGAAATTGTAACCAGAATGCTCAGTTCCTTTTAGTTCATGTTATTTTTGGTTAAGCAAACAAGTCTGAGACAAGATTGATAACAATTTTTGGTAAATTTCTTTGTTGGTAATATTTTGAAACTTATTGGATAACATTCCCTCAAAAGAAAGAAATTAGGGGTGTGCCATTACACATCTTTAGACTAATCTTCTCCGCTGACTTTACACAGAAGAATAAGAACTTCGAATGTTTGCATTCACAGGAAAATATATTCAGACTATTCTATTTCCAACGTATATGCATATTTCTTTTTAATATATAAACAATTCTATTCATTCCATATACCGAATTCATGTGGTGTTAAACCAGAAATAAAAAGAGAGAAAATCAGTTAGTGACTTGCCTGGAAAATATGTTATCTTGCCTCTGTGAGTTCAAATACTTATGCACAGTCAGCTATTAGTATTGCCGAACACTAGTCACGTTCAGCTTAACTTGTTAAATATTATTCATCTCAAGCTTGCAATGGCTATCTGATAACACCGTAAAAACTCTTTCTCAAAAACTTCCTCTCCTCACAATCACGGGCGCTTCCTTTTTCTCTATTGCAGATGATGATAATAATAATCCTCTTCTATCCGTGGTTGTTGGTAATGCCATTACCATAAAAACTTTCTCTTCCAATCTCCAAAAATAACCAATAATAATCACCTCTTCATACATGCGACCCTTAATAATGACAAAACTGCCTTTTTAAAGGCACACAACAGCAGTTTAAACTTACGCCCCTCCATTATCCATCGTTCAAGGACATTAAGAACTCTTTTAAAGCCAAGTATATAGCCTTCGATGGAGGCATTAAGCCTCACAAAGAGGTTTAAATTGTTTTCCTTTATTTAATTACCATAACATGCTTTGAATGGCATGCTTACCTACCATAACAGCCGCGGGCTTTCTTAATAGGCCACTGGCATTACAATGTATTATGTGTGTGTGTGTGTGTGTGTGTGTGTGAGCATAATCGTAACCTAAGCTAAACTTGGTTGATCCACAAGAAATTAACCAAGCTCTAACTAGTTAAGTCAGTCTCTCAATGAAATACTTGAAAACATCAAACAAAGAAGCCATTAAACAAGAAACTAACTAGAAATGCATAATGGAAACTAATCTAATGCCTCAAACCTCATCCCATTGGGGGATTGGTGCTGCATTGATGTGGAATCTCGGCCCTTTCCCAATCCCTAGATTGAAACAAGCTTTCAAATGGATGCCATTGATGAAGATTGATGAAAATGGATGAAAAATAAGCTAAAATGGATGCAAATCTTAACTAAAATGGATGCTAAATACTAAAATGCTAATGGAGAACGCTCTAAAATTCAGTATAGTATAGTTACTCTAAATGAAAGTGGATCCTTTTCTCATAGAAATGAGGACTATTTAAAGGAGAAATAGCTGAATCAATGGTCAGGATTGATTTGATCAATCAATGGATGAAAAGCAATAAGAGGAGATGGCATGGATCAAGGATTCCCATCAATGGATGAGAATGCAAGTTGACAAGGATCAATGATTTTAATCAATGGTTCTCATTGATTTGAAGAAGCACACTTCCTAAAAATTAGGAAGTTGTTACAAGATATTTCCCATTTTGGAGGAGTGCAAATGGAAGAATATTCCAAGGGAATATTCCCTTGCAAGTGGGAAGGTGAGATAAATTAGCTAATGAGATAATTAAGACATTGTTTTAATTGTGCAAGATGGATGAAATTAGGAACTTTATTAAACAATTAACTTATTTAATAATAGGGGGGAATTAATGACATTCAACTAAATAATTAAGATCATTTAATTGAATGAGAAGACATAAGAACTTTAATTAGATAATTCTCATTATCTAATTAACTAGGGTGAAAATTAGTAGGAAAGGGGATGAATTAGCTAAATAACATTGATTATTTGATTAATAGGACAAAATGATAAATGTAGTTAAATAATAAAGATTATTTAATTAAACGGTCAAAAAGAGGTAATTTAGGATGAAATGGTGTTAGTAATCAAATTCAAATGTGCAATATCGATTAGGACAATTTTAAGTGGCTATAATATGTATATGTATATATATATATATTTATATTTATATTTAAATTTATTCTTGTATGTATATTTATATATATATTTTTAAATTGAATTAATAATAATCAAATAAACCTTTATCGATAATAGGATAAACATAAAAATGACAATGATACAACATATCACCTTTTTATTGCGAAAGACTAGGCCAAAGACCAAATAAGATTTAACCTAACCTTATGACTCGACCATACTTAACCAAGACACAAAATAAACTCAATGACAATACTAAGATTACTTACCCAGATTTGATACAAAATCCTACGTGAGTGTGTTTGTTTGGCTCAAATTGGCATTTACCCATTTTTTTACCCATGTCTATACTCTTCTCTCTGGTGATACTCTCTTTCCCTTTGGGAAGGTAAAAATTTGCTCCTGCATTCAACTTAGAAGGCCATCCAAATAGTTAGGCCGTTATTAGCCATGATGTCATAATCATTGATTAAAAGTAATAATCATTACAATCAAAACATTTTACATGGCATTATAATTTCATCAAAATATCAACTTGTTGTACCCAAAATAAATTTTTGGCATTCTGTATAAATTGAGCTAAATCTTGTTAAAATGCCATCAAAAGTCTGTTTTAGGTCAAACCAAACATAGGGTCTTTGTGGGTTTCTGTCAAGGAACACGTGCAAAATTCTGAAAATTTGAGAATTAGGGTTTTACGCCCCTATTTTCAGGGTAACCCCCGAAAATAGGACCTTCCCGGAAATGATTGAAAATAATTTTGATAGGATTAACTGACTTCTCGATCACATTGGTCAAGTCAGAATCATCAAAAGACACATTTTACTCTGGTGGGTCTATTTCTGTTTTTTAGGAACAAAGTTAGGAGCTCCGCAGCCATTAATGGCAGTTTGGCCGGCACCAGGTGCTGAAGGCTAAGCTTCAAAAGCTTCAACGATGCAACCATGGTGAAAAAGGTCTAAAATGATGCTGTTCAACGAAGGAGATTCTCGTTTCCAAAAAAGGTCAAAATTTGACTAACTTTGGAAACGTTATGAAGGAGAGATCAGTTCACAATGCTGAAAAAGAGCCTTTTTCAGACAGGGGCGCCCTTGATTCTTAAGGGTCAAATGTAGCCTATTGAATCATTCAAGGCAGTCATCCTCGGTGTTCGCTTGCTGGCTCGACAACGAAACAAACAACAAGATCATCTAATGAGTTGATCACCAATAGTTGTCGACAGAGCGCAAAGAGGTAGTTGACAAAGGTACCAAGAAATGGCTGTCAAAGTAAAGATCAATGTGGAAAAAGTGCCCTTCCCAAGGAAAGGCGCCCTTCTTTTTGGAACTCCAAATGCTGTCAGATGTTTGAAGGCCTCCCAAGACAGTTTTCTCAGTCTAGGTTGATCTCGACAACGCAATTGCAAGCGCAAACATCTGACAAGGAAATCACCAAATAATCAAGACCAAATTGGAGTATCTTTCAGAGGAAAATCAATGTGCAAAGGAGCAAAAGCGCCCTTTTCAATGAGGGGCGCCCTTGAATAAAGGTACCCTTAACTGGCTTCTAAGCTTTCCAACTCCAGTCATCTTTGGCGAAACGGAGTTGGCTACTTGATGAGATATCAAACAAGATTATCCGATTCTCCGATCAATGGGGATTCCGAATCAAAGCACGGGTGGTCAAATTAAAAAAGCTGAAGAATGAACACTGAAAATTGACCAAGGCAAAGGCAAAAGTGCCCTTCCTTGAGAAAGGCGCCCTTCCTTTTGAGGCCACAAACTCAGCTTTTTAGCTAAGTACCTCCCAGGTACTTCTCTTCGATTCAGATCCAGCTCGACAGTGAATGTACTAGCAACAACTCAGGATCGACAGATCAATTTGGATTCAGGATCAAACTGGGGTCATTCAACAGAGAAAATAGTAAAAAAACTTGCAAAACTCAAAAGGGACGCCTAGAAAAGGTCAAAGGCAAAGTTGTTGACTAAAGTCAAGATATTTTGAGATAAACTTGGCCAACTCGCTCCACGATCAGTGGAAATCACCTTTTTGAACTTCAGATCAAGCCAAATCAACTTTTGATCATGAGTTAAGTTCCCAAACTTGTGGATCTGAGGCTTAAGTCTATATAATCAAGGTATAGGCATCTGACTTCATTATTTCATTGTAGGTTGATGATCAAGAACAACAATAAGCTCTCAAGGACGCCATTTATAGATCAAGGTTTTTGTCCGTTCTTCGATATTTCTTGCAGATCTGAAGCAGGAGAAGATTGCTAACTGAGAGCTGATTTAGATAGATTTTCCTGTGAGCGATTAAAAACTTCCAACCCCTTTCCGCCTACTTCCCTCCCTTCTTGCCTTAGGCTCTTACATGTCACATAAAGTATGTGCCACCACCTAACTGATCAACTAGGCTTAATCTGCAATAATTTTCCAAAGGAAACCCATCTTGTCGAGATTTTCCAAAATCGCCAAACTTGCTGCCCCTATTTTGGGATTTTTTTCCAAAAAAAAGTTTCAAAATCAAAATTGAGAACTGGTTTGTTCAAAGATTGAAGCACTAACAAAACCTATGTGCCAGATTTTCTTAAAAATACTTCTCAAGCAGGTCGCTATTTCGTGGGTTTCAAAGCTAATGGTAATGTCAAGTTTGCAGTCAATCTTTAAGTTTTTCAGGATGCAGTACTCTCAAGTACAATACAGGACCAAGACGACCCTATTTCATGATTACTTGAAAACGGTTGACACAGACTTACATCAAGTAAATCCAGTGGTTGATCCAGAACAGTTGGAGGGCATGAATCAGATCACATTGCAAAATATAGAAGAGTCTGGGTTGCTACAAGCTGCATCGATCCCCATCACATTATAGAGTGTGGAGCTTGTAATCGCTTGTCTCAAACATTACAATCCTACCACGAGAGAAATCATATCAGTGGATGGGAGGGTTATTTGTAGTCTAAAGCCCAAGGATATAGAAAAGTGTTTTGATATTCCATCATGTCCTAACATCAAGGTCATATCAGTGACGGAATGCGAGAAGGCATTCGAGGCAGCCAAGAGCAAATGTCAAGGGATAATGGCAGAAAAATGCTTGAAAGTGACAAAGAGCAACTTGCCAAAGTTGGTTGGACGCGGAGAATGCAAAGATGAGTATGCAGTGTTAATCACTCTACTCAACAGAATCACTGGACAAGAGGATGGCAATCAATTCCAGTCATGGATGTATTATGTCATTGCAAAAATCATTGGCAAGAGAGAACATTATGACTAGGCCACTCTGATTAGTGACACGCTCCACCAACAGATTACTGGGTATCTAGAAGCTCATAGGTTTCACATGTGTTCTTACCTGGTATACCTGATTGCCTTCCAAGGCGATTTCAGGATATTAAACAATGTGGGAACCTTAGGTGTGCAGAAGGTTCATGAGCACTTTACACGTCTTGTGTTCACTCAAGTAGAGCGACACTTCAAAAGAATAAGTGATCATTATGCACACCATACGAGATCTAGACCATGAGATGCATGTACGTTTTTCACAAACAACTAGAGAGGCAATGGTGGATTGGGCGGATTGGTTCATCCAATTCCCTACGTTCTCCTACATACGCGTGTATGGCTACATTGGTCATCCCGCCATGATGCCACGGTACCCTTTAGATAGGGTAGTCTTCATGGAATTCCTAAGGCAGTTGTCTGAGGTTCACGTTTACTTGCACTTGAAGAAGAAGGCAACTATAAACTTTCCTGTTGAAATGGGACTCTATAGATGCAGGTTCGCGGTAGATGCTAAGATGATGAGCCAGGAAACGGTGAGGCTTAATCTCAAGTACCTCATTGAGAGGAGGTCCTATGATCCTAGAGGGCTCTATGCGGCGCATCTTGAGCAACATTTGTCACATAAATCTTCTATGGAAGATTATTGGGTCAATTGTCAAGACGAGTATGAAGTGCGAAGAAGGAACTATAGTAGGTTCAGGCTCCTGCAAATTGCTGATTTTATGTCAGCAAACATTGAGGGCTTATCTGACGATGAAAGGGAAGTCATTCTCCCCTCATTCTTCGTAGATTCAGTTGACTCCCAACCACTCCCAAGAGTGGATTGGTATGCCAAGGACAACACGTCTATAGAGGAAAGGACGAGTAGAGTTGTTAGAAACAGCCAACTCTATCTTGACAGCAAGAAATCAAGGAAGGTGGTACCTCACAGAACAAAGCCGCCACAGGTTCAGTCTACACCACCTTCCACTTCAAGAAAGAAGCCTAGGCAGAAGCAGTGGTGCAATCCTCCCCAAGGGATGAGGATGTCGAAGCCTACAAAGCCCAGAACACAGAGGACACATGTGGAGAAAGCCACACACAGTCCTGGAATAGCCATGGATATTGCTGCCCTAGAGCAAGTAATAGAGACTGCTACCCCAGAACTAGCGGAAGTTGTTGCTGAGGAGCTAGCAGCAATAGTTGCTGAAGAGCCAGTAGCGAAAGCGGCAGAGCTAGTAGAAGAAGCAGTAGCAGAAACAGTGCCTGTTATAGAAACAAAACCACCTACATCACCACCATCATAGTGGTCGCAAGTTCTCATTGACTTGGACTCGCCACCGAGAGACGTCACTCCAGCGCAGTCTCACACTTCAGGCATTCATGGGACCCACATTCCTCATTCTAGTGAAGCTAGTTGAAATTCTATCTGGCTTGAGGGCTTCCTAGGTAGGAAAAGGGAAAGACCTTCCTATGAACTTGACTTCACTGAATTCGACCATGTCCCACAAGACATACCGGTGAAGAAGTTGAAAAAGCAAGTTCACATAGAGAGGAATGTAGGTTGTGAACTCATCATAGAAACTGCTGCCCCACCAGTAGAGAAAAGCATACACGAGGTACAAGTGAAAGACTACACATTGTCTAAACTTAACCTTGGGAAGACTTCACGACAGGTGGAGGCAGACCTTCTCGGGATAGCTTGATGAGCGCACAAGAAAGGATAGTCAAGGATGGGAAAGACAAAGCAGCCTTAAAGGCTGAGAACCAGCAATTGAGATCATACATTTCCAGCTTGGTGCATGGCACCCCGAACGTCTCAGCCTTACTAGCAAGATTGCTAGATCTCCCCGCAGAATAGAATCATCAACAACTGATAACATACGGAAAACACTTGAGAGATCAAGTGGAGGAGTTTGTTCTCAAAGGTAGATGTATACTGACAAATCTATACCAGTTACGGGATAGAGCACATGGACTTCGTGTATAGATCCAACAATCAGAACAAAGAGTGGCAGAAAAGAGGCTAGAAGACGAGAGCACAATTGCAAACTTGCAATTGGCATATCAATCAGTCTACTCCAAGGAAAACAAGCAAAATCTCTTTGCTTGGAAAGAATAGCTGGCGTACAAGGTGAAAGCCTATGACGCCCATTCAGTAGAATTGATTGATTATCGATGGGTGGTCACCAATATTATCAACTTCGCAAGAACGTTGGTAATATCTTTCTCGCACGTAGAATATCAACGCGAGGGAGGAGAATACATCGAGATGGTCTTTGTACAAAATCAGTTCAAAATGTCATCCGCAGTACCTTTCTTGATGATCCAGATGTTTGCAAGTTAGCCAAGGTGGCAGCTTTATCAACCCAGTTCGAAGAGGCAGCTGCTCAGTGTATAGACTTCAGATATCAGCTCACAATAGGTGAAGTAATGCTCAAATGCCACATCATCATTTTGTAGAGCATTAACTCCCCTGAGGCTGAAGAAGTCAACGAATGGATAAAAACACTGTTGATTATGGGTGAGTTGTAGAAGCACCAAGGAAGGACGTCCTACACCCTCCAAGTGGCATTTATGATACTTGAGTTTGACTTGATGCCCCTTTCCAAGTCAACTCAAGATGACATTAAATGTAATTGGAGTTAACTTGATGCCCCTTTCCAAGTTAACTCCATATTCCATAAATCATGCATTGTCAGATCCCACTGATTAAGGATGTCTAATTGGCTTCCATAATTTGTGGATCTCAGATCTCCATTAAATATGGATGTCTATTTTGGAGGGATACTTTGTATTAAAGTTTACCTTTAGTTTACTTTTAGTCAACTGAAGTAGTTTCCAGTTGACTCTTTGTTTAGTGTCAGTTAACTGAAGTAGTTTTCCAGTTAACTGTTTGTTCCCCCCTTTTTAGGAATAAATCTTGCTAATTGATTGGCAAGAACTCATTAACTCAAGGAGATTTTGGGGTTGCCCACTCCTTTGAGTTCTATAAATAAGAGCCTTGGGCTCATTGTTTGTTTAACCTTTACTTGCTATGCAAAATTGCTGCGCCATTGTTGCCAATAGCTTTGAAAGCGAATATTTGTTCACTCTTGGATGAGGGTTCATTGGTTGATCGTAATTGTGCATGATTTTGTGCCTTTGCTGTCCCAATCTTTGTAATTCGTTGATGAAGCTTGAAGAAGAAAATCAGAAGGCACTTGCATTTTGATCTACATATTTGAGTTCTTTCTACGTTTTGTGTCTAATAGCTTGTTGTTTCATTTCCCTCCTCGGATAGGGGTTCCTCCTCCTTGGATATTTGTTATTAATAGTTGTCGTTTGTTGTTGTTTAATGGATTGTCCTTCAACCTATACTTCGGATAGGGGTTCCTCCTCCTTAGCAAGTTTGTTAGTCAAGGCATCGTAATTTGTCGTTTCTTGTAAGTCGTTTCGTAGCCCATAACTCGGATAGGGGTTCCTCCTCCTTGGCAGGTCTCGGATCCAACTTATTGTGAAGAGCGTTTGCTTGTATCTAACCTTATCTCGGCATATATCAGAGAGTTCAGAGCCTCGGTCATATTCTAAGGAGACGACGGATTCAAGTGATCCAACCAATTCATTCCTGCTCCTATACCCTCATGCTTCGTTTACCTTGAGGATATTGGATAGATTAAAAACTAGAACAGTCGTAGTTAAGATCTACAGAAACCAGAGAAAAAACTTAACTGCGACGCATTGTGTTTGTGCACCCTTGTGTCCTACCGCTGAGTACAAAAAGATAGGAACCTTAGTTTACCATTCCCTTCCTTACGCATTGCATTCAACAGAGAGGGACTTCTCCTCTTTAAATAACGAAGAAGTGTTGCAAAACATTTGTAATAGCTGAACGTTTACAATCAACACTCTAGAGGTGCTAATTTAAACGCCAACATAACTGACATAAAATCATCCATTAATGTCAAAACACATTTTTAATGTAAAAGTTAAAAGTAGTTGCAAATCAAAATTTGGGGTGTAACATATCTCCCTCCATAAGGATCATCGACCACGATGATTCAGTGTATCATAATAAGATCATAAAACAAGTTTTCTCTTAACTAATGAAAAGCAGTAAATAAATGAGGAAATTTTGATAAAATTCATTGTAATCCTCCCAAGTAGCATTGTCCTCTGCATATTGGTCTCACTAGACCTTGCATTGAGTAACCTCTTTGTTATGCAAGCGGAGATTGCATATTTCGAGCACCTTGAGAGGCTCGATCGTTACCACTCCTAGATCCTATACCTATAGTGTATTCCAGTCAAGTATATGATTAAAACCAGTTATATACTTCTTTAGATATGAAACATGAAAAACATTATGCATCTGGGTTGGTGGTAGAGCGATTTTGTAGGCAACCGGGTTAGTTACTTCAAGAACTTCAAAGGGACCCACATATCTAGGGGCTAGTTTGGATGACTTTCCAAACTTTATGGAACTTTTTTGAGGTTTGACCCTCAAAAGAACTTTTTCTCCAACTAAGAATTGTCTTGGTGTACGCTTGGCATCGATATAACTTTTCTGTCTATCATTTGCTTCTGCCAATCTTTTCCTGATCAGCTTGATCTGCTCCTCCATTTCTGATAACATTTTCGGTCCAAGGCTAATCCTATATAATAGCTTATCCCAATTTATAGGAGTTTGACACTTTCTTCCGTATAATGCTTCAAATGGAGCCATCTTTATTGCGGAATGATAGGAATTATTGCATGCAAATTCCACAAGTGGAAGATATTCCTCTCACTTGTATTGTTGATCCATGCAATACATCCTCAGCAAATCTTCAAGAACTTGGTTTACCCTTTCTGTTTGACCATCTGTCTCAGTTAGTGTTACCTTGAGTTTTCGGGAGAGGGATAGTAGGGGATGGCGAGATGGGTCCCTAAGTCCCCAATTTTTCAAGCCAATTTTGGGGATGGCTAGGGGATGACTATATAAAATATAGGGAAAATTTAAAATACATAGGAAAATTTTAAATATTCATATGGAAACATTGATAAAGCATGCATATATACATTATAGAACCTTAACATATAACATTTATGTTCAAAATTCATTGTCAATACTCAATATGCATTCAAAATTCATAATTCATTGTCAATATGCATGTGAATTGTGATATTAAAAAATAACATACAACTTACAAGTTATAATTTATAAACTTATTAACAAAATGCCCAAAGGCTACATTGCTACCATATAGTTTTACATTATGATATGAAAATCAAAATACAAAAAAACAAAATGCACTGCTGCCTCTAATTTGCAATTGCCATCAGCACATCAAAATCAAAGTCCTCTTCTGAGTCACTTCCATTGTGATGGTCCACCTTAGCCAACGAAATCCCAACCAATCCCTCTAGTGTCTCCTCCTCATCAACCTGGGCCATGTCTTTGGGATCAATATCCCACCGTAAAGCTGGAGTCCGCCGATACTTTGGAGTTTGATGATCTTGAAGCCGAAGAGCACTATGCACCACCACTAGCTTCTCCTTTCGTCTAGAGGTAAGTCTATTTTTCTTGAGAGAGTGGATAAAGCTATATGTGGACCAATTCTTCTCTGCAGTAGAGGAATTGGCAACCTGTGAAAGGAGGCAAGTTGCAAGTATCTTCAATTATGGTGTATCCCTCCCATGCCATGTCCACCATCCAATAGGGTCAGTTTGAGCCAATATAGCTCTATCCAACCTCGCCTATGGTTTACTCAATGTTGGACCACGAAGATTTGCAAAGTCAAGGAATTGTGTGTGAAGTATTGAAGCTTGCTCCTCTGAATACATCTTATCAGTGGCCCGTGTGAATCCATCTAAACCCATAGCACCACCCCACCCCGCCGACCCGGACGGGTATCGCCAAAACGGATACGCATGGAAACCCCTGAGCCCGCCTGTGGTTCGGCTTTTTGCAAAAAACGATCATTTTTAAAAACAACCGCCGCTTTTGTTCATGACGCATGCTTTTCTCCGTCACTGCTTTTTGTCCGTGATTTCGCGACTTTGAGGGGAGAAAGGGCAATGCTACGGTGAGGTAAACAGATAAAACCATTAAGGTTTGTGTTCTATCTGGCCAATACAGTCCGATTTTCTTCGTGAAAGGTATTTTTCGGGCTGCCCCTTCATCGGAGATCCCGTTCCAGAGCCAACAGCCCAGGTGCATATTGATATCGAGTCCCAGATCTGGTGGATGCCCCGTCCGGAATTGAAAATGATCATACAGGCCCAGTTGGAGATCGAGATGTGGATCAGTCCCCGTTGGAGCTGGCCAAGGGCCCCTAGATTGAGACCCACCATCGCCTTGCACACCGCAGGTTCTTCAAAGAATGAAGCGACCACCAAGGAGAAGCGTGAGGTAATATAGACCTCAAGTTATCCATAAGCAAGATACCGCCATGTGCTTATATTAACTTTATAATAGTTTAGCCTTGTTAATTTTAATATTGTTTTATAATTTTATTAATTTATATTATAATATTAATAATATTATAATATTAATATTATAAATATTATAAATATTAATATTAATTTATATTAATATTATTAAATATTATAAATATTATAATATTTAATAATATTAATAAATATTATAATATTTAATAATATTTATTTTATAAAATATATATTGTATTGTTTTATTTTATTTATTTAGTATCAAGTTTAATAAATATTTATTATTTATTATTAAAAATTTAAACATTTTACATTTATAATTTTATTATATATAAATAATTAAATTTATTTTAGTATTTTAATTTAATTCAATTTTAAAGTTTAAACTTTAAATTTTAGAATAATAAATATAACCCAATTATTATTTTATATATATTTAATTTTAAATTTTATTAGTTATTTTAATCGCTTAGGTCAGAAATATGTTCATATCTAAGGATTTTATGTTTTATGTAATGACGCACTCCAAACGTACTCCACACCAAAAAAAAAAAAAATTCGCTGTGTATCGACGCATTCTGCACTGCAGACCGGAACCCACGCACTGCACCGATTCGGTAACTTAGTCTAAAACGCTTGGGTCAATACTGGGCATGGAGGCACCCTACCATTCCTTGGTGCATACCATTTGGGATTCACAACAAAGGCAGCCATGTGAAGCGGGGTGTTCATTGTGTTCCACCTCCACTTCACAATGGGCCTAATATTGCTCATATAAACTCAAAGTAGGATCCTTAGTCAAAATTGTTTGCTTTATCTTTCCAAGCATATTGTCAAATGTCTCATATATCTCTCCAAGACTAGGAGAGTCTGTATTAGCATATCTAATGACATCCACAATAAGTGAGATGAAAGAGCAAATATATTTGCAAAATGCAAACAAAAAGTTCAAAAGAATTAATTGACAAGTTAATTGACATGTTATAAACTTTAAAAGTTGGAACATTGGACAATAAATTTATAATATTAAAATAAAAAATTTAATATGAAAATCAGCAATCTAATATTTATTTTTTAATAAAATCAGCAATGTTTTACCTCACATTGGACCACCAATCGTCATCAAGGATCTTTTGTTTGATGGATTTTCCTTGAGTAGAACTTGAATTAGGCCATCTAGTCCGCTCTGAATTCACCATCATCAATTGTAGAGGCTCATGCACCTCAAGCATCCTCTCCAACAAGATGAGGTATGTGGCATACCTATATTCATTAAAAAGCAAAAGCAATATAAGGCTCAATGTACTTGGAGTTTCAAATTTGAAAGCGAAACAAAATGAAGTGGCATACCTTGTCTCAATAGGTTTGAGGAACTCCTTTGAAAATGTCCTGAAGAGAGCAAGTGAGGTGTGGTGTTTGCAAATGAACATTTGAATTTCTCTAGCTTCTGCCACCACTTGCTTCACCCAATCTAGCTTGCCCATGTCTTTCAATGCATTGTTCAATGTATGAACACATGGGGTCCAAAAGATATGCTTGTAAGTACCCTCCACCATCAAACTAGTTGATTTGCACACACATGCTGAATCGGTGATCACCTGTACAACATTAGCAAGCCTAACCTCCTCTATGGCATCTCTCAAAATGGTAAACTAGAAGTTTGCCTCCTTACGCTTCCTAGAACAATCCACATCTCTGAGAAAATAAGAACTAGTAGGGAATGTGACTATGATATTGATGAGTGGCCAATGTTTAATATCAGTCTACCCATCCATTACAATAGAGCAACTTGTCCTCATCCAAGTTTGCCTCATATCCTCCATTAGCACATTAACCTTGGAATACTCTTTGTCTAGGACGGTAGTGCGTAGCTTATGATCTCTAGGGGGTATGAATGAGGGACCAATAGTGGCTACATCTCTAATCATTTGTTTGAAGTAAGAGGAATGGACCACATGAAATGGGAAGGCATGAGGAAAAAAGAATTTGGCAATGGAAGACTCTGTAGCTTCTCGTTCTTGCACGTTAAACATAGCTTCAACTGAAGCTCCCTTGTCACTACCACTCATCTTTCTCTTTCCTCTTGTGGCAACTTCACTACTACCAACTGTGGATGGTGTAGGCATAGATGATTGTGCACTTGCAAAAGAAGGTGTTAGCATTGTCACACCTTGAGCCCCCATGTCCACCTCCATTTGCAATCTATGACACTCTTATCTTCTCATGTTCTTTTAAATCTGGACACATTTTAACTCCACAACTCACAACTCCCAAAAAATGAGACCGTACCCTTGTGTAGCTGCCTCTAAAATCTTTCTTGCAAGCATGACAATTCCACAGCCTACTTCACCCTGAATTTTTTTGCTTTTGATCCATAGGTGTAACATATTGGAGAAAAGGTCTTTTCTTGTTCAAAGGGCCCTTTGCATATATTTCCATGATTTTTGAAAGGCACTTAAATGGGTTTGGTTGCTGTCCATTACCACCCTCACCTCTTCCTCTTGTATTTTTATCAACTATTTCCACTTTCACTCTCATTGCTGCTCATGTTTTTTTGACTCTGAATGCAATTTTAAACTGAAAAAATGCAAAAAATTAAAAAAAATCAGATTTCATGCTTCAAACTTTGAAAAAAAATTGGAAAAAAAATGAAAGGAAAAGACTTACCTATTTGAAGGATTTGCAGCCCCACTTGCCCTAGATTCAATCTCTTTTCCTTCTATACCTTGTTGTTCCTCTTGCAATGGCTAGCTTCAAACCCTACAACTGCTCCTATTTTTTCTTCTCATACAAATGTTCAGATGACTCAAAATTGTGAGTCTATTCCTCATAAGGGCGAGTTGGGAGGTGCGGGCCCACAAGACAATAAAGAACATGTTTTTTTTTAACTTGAAAGTGTTATTTAAAAAAAATCAAGGGCCTAAGGCAGGGGATGGCTGGCTGTCCCTGGAATGGTCGTGGACGTCCTAGACGTCCCAGGTGGTCCCCTGCCTCAAGCCCTAAAGTCCCCGGGTTTTCGGGACGTTTCCTTGATTTTTTGCAGATTTGGGGACATCCCCTAGCCGTCCCCCTATCCCCAGGATGCCCCTGGGACAAAGATGGGTGCTTTTGGACCGGGGACACGTCCTCAGGTAATGCTGATCTCGGTGTGATAGGCTGAGCTTATATTAAGCTGAGTTGTAAGTGATGAAACAAGGTTTTCCAAAGCCTTGATGTCATGGGCGCATCTTTGTTTGAGATGATCTTCTCAGGAACTCCGTGCAATCTAAACACTTCTTGGACAAACTTACGAGCTATTATTGATGCTCCATCTGTTAAGTTTCCAATTATAAAATGGGTTACCTTGGCGAGTTTATCCACCACTACTAAAAAATAGCATTATGTCTATTTCGAGACATAGGAAGACCTTGCACAAAGTCCATACTAATGACTTGCCATTTCCACTCTAGAATTTCATGAGGATATAAAAGTCTTGTCGGGTGATGATGTTCAACCTTTACTCTCTGGCATTCTAGACATCCTACTACAAATCTTGCAGCATCTTTCTTCATTCCTTTCCAAAAATAAAGTGGTTTAACATCAACTATGTCACTCCCGGGTATCCGAAATATGGTGCGGAATGAACCTCTTTCCACACAAGGTTTCTTAACTCCTTAAAGTTTGGAACATACATTTTTCCCCTAAACCTTAAAAGTCCATCTGGTTTAAAATTTAACTCGTCATACCTTGAATCTTGAGGATTGAATGAGAGAGCTTGCTTAACTTGCTCATAATATTCATTTCCCATAGACTTTTGCATTTTAAAATTTGAATGAATGGAGACTATTGAGGAAATTGTCTCCTTTGACTTAAGGCATCTGCAACTCGATTTTCCTTGCCTTTAATATAATTTATCTGAAAATCATAGCCGGATATCAATTCCAACCATCTTCTTTGTTGAGCATTAAGATGTGGTTGGGAGAATAAGTACTTAATGTTGGAATAATTTTGTCATTGATGTCAAGGTTGAACTAGGTGTTTGCTTGCTTCATCTACCTGGCTGCGTGCTTGAGTAGCTTGAGCTCCTTGGTTGCCTACTATAATGTCCCCTTTTTAGCATGGTCATGTTTGCCGATGGTTTAGCCTATCACCGACTCTCGTAGGCTAATACAGATGATTAGAGGGTCTTCTGAGGTAGAGTCTTGGTTAGCTGAGGCGTGTATCTTCATTGGAGTTCAGTGATTTTTAGTTTTGGCTTTCGTTCGTGTCTCCAGGGGCCCGTTTGCTATACTTACTATTTATAGTAAGCCTGAGTTTGGTTGAGAGGGACCCTTACTATTTTTAGTAAGGCACTTGGTTGTATTGAGCTTTGCAGAATTGAACCCAGTTTTAGACGGTATGATGAAATATTAAATATTAAAGGAGATATTAATGTTTTATTGGCTCGAATAATATTTAAATAATTAAAGGTGTTATTATAAAGTTATAACTTTATAATGAAGGGTCAAGACATCATTAAAAGGGGGCCAATTATTGAATTAAATTTGGGGCGCCTATTCCAAGGCATTAAAAGGTGAAATATTAAATGATGCATATGTAACAACATTTAATTATTATTAAATGTGCTTTTTGGAGGGAAATCGACTTCTTCGTGAAGTTATATATTTTTAGCCTTGGGAATTGAGCATTTGTTTTGATGAGAATTTCTCTGAGAAGGAGAAGCCTAGGGTTTTTGTCTCTCAAGCCATTGAAGAACGATAAACTCTTCAATGTTGCAGCCATTTGAGGTGGTGAAATATCCATTGATTTTGGCATTTCGGGACAGCTTCATACAGAGGCTCTATTTGTGCAAATTAGTGAAGTTTTAGAAAGGGTTTTGAAGATTTATCAACTGCAGACCTAAAGTTTTAGTTGGCAGCCATTAAAAATCAGAGCTGATGCATTCTTTTCCAGATATATTGGCTGCTACAGTACCCGCGCTACAGTAGACGTGAATAGTGTTGCTATAGTATTGAGCTTCATTGTGAAGATTATTGCAAGTATTTCAAGAGGGTTTCAAGATTATATATTGCAGATCTGAAGATTGTTGGAGATAAAGAATATACATTATCATTGGTGACATTTACTTCTGGCTGTATCTTTATTTCTCATTGGCACGTGGGAACCTTATGTGAGCAGATTAAAGTATTTATTGACAGAAATTTCAAGGGTTTGAACAGATATTTGGTTGAAATCAGAGGATCCTTTATTGCTGGCTGCAATCATTGATGTTTAGTCTTTGCTGGGCTGAATTACATTAATTGTCAGGCCGTACTAAGCAGATGTCTTCAGGCTGTACAGTCACCTGTAGCTGAGGTGTGATTTGCTTGTGTCAAATCGCCTTGTGTTGTGAGTTGAAATCTCTTGATAATGGGGAGGCTAAGGGTTTAGAATAAGTTTCAAGCTTTCGTCTTGTGGAGAATGACTTCTATGATATAAATCGACTTGTCAAGGGTTTATACATTGCTGCTGTTATAATTTCCAGTTTGCTGTCATTCATTTCCAGAATCATTAAGCTTCTTACTAGGCACACCGGGTATGTGCTAAATGTAAATGTAATGCAAAGATTAATTTGTATAGGAAGTATATTGATCATTGTAAAGGATTTTGTAAACCTAATTTGAAGTATTTCAATATTTCCTTCCTCTGGCTTTGCATATGTTATTTGCATTTCTTGGCACTATATTATTCCATCAAAACAAGACAAACAAAACTTGGAAGTGCAAACATATAACCCATAGGCAGAAAAATTGAGTTAGCAGTGGTCCACCTGGTGGTGGTACATCACACCTACTTGAGCTGCTTGTGTGTCTGTTTGAGTTAATTGGGTGTTTGTTTAAGCTGGTTGCTAGCCTACTTGTCAACATTTATGCCAAGTCAGCTATTTTATGTTTTGAAAAGTCTTATATTTTATGTGGCTCGATTTCTTTTCAAGGCTATTTATTTTTAGTGGATGGCTCAATGATATGGAGCAGCTTGAATATTATTTTGTCTTTTAAGGAGGCACGATTCTTTGGAGGCGATTACTTTTGAATTTAAGGCGGCTTATATTTTTGGACACACTTTAAAAGTCTTTGTGGCATCTTTTGAGGATTACTTTATTCTTCTGGTAGCGTCAGCCTTAGCTCTATCATGTAATATTTCTTTCGTGGAGTTTAATCTTTAGATGTGTTTGCGCATTAAAGTGAGGAGTCGTCGTATTTGTTTTTCAAAAAACAAACTCTTCACTGTTTTCTTATTTCATTGAGAAAAGCTTCGAAAATTGTAGGAAGTTGTGTCTTTATTGGTGTTGGGTTTAATATTTGTGGAGGCGGCTCATCTTTTGTAATGCTTAGATTTATTCTATCGTGGCACTTTGAACTCCTGGTGGCTATTCTATTTTATGCCAATGGTTTTAGACATGTTAGCTTATTTTTATCCCATGTATCATATATTTGGTGTGATTCTTGAAGTCGAGTGGATTAAAAATCATATCATGGGAAATATGGTAGAACTTTTCTTCAGACCCTGACATAAATGTTTTTTAAGATACTCAAATAACGTTTTCCTTTAAGGTTGAGTCGTGGTTATCAGAGATACTTTCGTATGTATTCCCCTAACGTGAGTCGTCTTACAGGTTGCATATGTTATTTGAATTTGTCCTCTTTGGCATTTAAAATTTAAGGAAATCGTCTTTATGAGTGAATGGTGGCGCGGGTTATGTCTTTGATATCGTGGGTGTAAGAATTGGCTCGAGATTTATCTTTGTTTGGTTTGATAAAATTTGGAGTAGGAGTGAATATTTCTGGGAGTCGTTTTATGTGATTTTAATGTTTTCTTT
>VDFB02033898.1:0-24377 GCA_007258455.2 Sequoia sempervirens | reverse complement strand
CTCAAACACCTCTAAAATGGTTTTATAAACCTTATTATAAGACTCAATACACAAAATAGATAAACTATTTACAAATGGCCTTATGGAGGCAAGAAATCAAATAGGTGCTCCTGCACCAAACTCCCAAGGGCAAAAGAATTCAATCCCCTTTGAATTTTCTTCTTCCTGATCTTCCAATTCCTTTGCACTTTTTCCTTCATCTTGGAAAGTGTCCTTGGGTCCTTCTTCCTCTTCCTCTTATACCATCTCTTCTCCATCATCTTCTCAACTTCTAGGCTCCAAAACTCTATTTCTTGTGTATAAACCTTAGTAGCATCATCTATATCTTCATTCTCATCATTAGAGTACCATAAAACAACATTTTCACCATAACCATAACCTACATCATACTCTTTAAAATCTTCATATACCTCATTAGCAAACAAATCTGCAACATCTTTATTAACAACTTTATTATCAACAACTTGATCATGAATATCAACATCAATGTTATCAACAACTTTATCATCATCAAGATGAGTATCAATAGCAAGGTTATCAGTAACATCAACAACCTTCTCAACTTGTTCATCAAGAAAAATTTCATCAACTAATTGAGTACCAACAACAACCATATCATTAATCTCAACATCAACATGTTCATCTTCAAACACAATTGGAATATCATGCATCTCAACTTGTAACTTACCTTGCTCAACTTGAATAGTAGATTCAAACTTTACCTCTTCCTCATTTTCTGACTTTTTCTATTTTCTTTGCTTCTTCATAATATTCTTTAGAGGCCATCTTAACCTTTTTGATATTTGTATATTCCAACTCCTTAGTTCTTTCTTAAGAAGGTTTTCTTTGTCTAATCTTTCCAACCTTTGACTTATCTTTTCCAAGGCATTCTCAAACTCTATTTGTCTTGCCTTCTTTCTCTCCATCTTTCTCAACTCTTTTTCCTCTCTTTCCTTCTTCCCGAATCCTCAACCCTGCAAACATCTTTTCCAATCTTCTCAACAAATCCATCTCCACAAGCAACTCTCTCCTTGCTTCCACTTCACTTTGCCACACCTAGGCAATCAGGTTCCTTCCTCAACCTGCACAACACACAACCACAAACACCAAACCAACAAACTTCACCAGCCCATATCTTTTCTAGGCTCTGATACCAATTTGATGCAGAGCTAGGAGGATTCACAAAACATCTCACAAACCTTCAACAATAATAACTGTGTTGCCTCGTGGCACTGTTGTTATATAGGGCATTGTATATCACATTGAAAACAATATAACTATGGCAGTCCACAATTTAGTTCCATGAACAGTCATTAATAACTTCTACAAAACATATAGAAGCCAATCGCTCTGGTTAGATTGAAGAAAACATAGGTATATACTTTTCCTCCAATTCTTATGAAGATCCAACGATGGAAACAAAAGTTATTGTACTTTTTCCAAAACTGCAAACCCTAGGTAAGGTTCAGACCTGCCCTCACAAAATTGTTCATAACTTATTCAAATCTTAATGAAATTTGATGAGACTTGAAGAAAATGAAATTAGATTCACATGGAAACAAAATAAAACTGGTTTTAGATACAAAATATAGATTTTATATTCTGTACCATCTCACTTTTTAGACTGTAAATTCTGCACAATATTGTTAGAATAGGCAGTCTCACCAAAATAATTATATCTTCCACAAAACTCAATAAAATTAAATGAGACAAAAATAATTGGAAACTAGAAATAGAGATTTTTCCATCCATATATGATACTCCATTATTCTAGTCCATACCAGGCTGTACAAATCACAACTTTATTCTGGAAACAATGTGAAAATTAGAAAAATGCACAACATTTGAGGTTTCCATTCATCAATCTTCAAAAATGATGTCTCCAACCCCCAATTTGAGTTTTTGAAGGTGTATTTATACATTTCCAAATAAAACCAACCATTTTCAACTACCTTTTGATTAGTTTTTTGACAAGTTGCTTGAAAACTTTCTTGAACAACTTTTACAATTTTTTACAATATAGAACAACTTTAAACATTATTTGAAAAATGACTTAAAATATGACTTCCTAATACTCAAACACCTCTAAAATGGTTTTATAAATCTTATTATAAGACCCAATACACAAAATAAAGCAACTATTTACAAATGGCCTCATGGAGGCAAGAAATCGAATAGGTGCTCCTGCACCAGTTTTCAATAAAGTTGGTCAGAATAATGGAAGGCGACAAACCTAAAAGGTTGTCTCTGTAAGCGCAAAGAAATATTAAAAAGCTTGGAGGCTAGCACATTCAGTTTCCCACTTTCACCTACATCAGTGTGGAAGGGTTTGAGGAATATCCCTTCATGTTGCCTAGGTACCCTACAAACAAACTAGTATTATTGGAATTGGTAAGATATTTGAAGTTGTCTCATGCTCTTTACAGCATGGCACATAAGAAAAGTTCTCTCAGATTTCCCATTGTAATGGGAAACTACAAATGCAATGTAGTTAAAGCAGCTAATTTGTCTGAAGAGGAGTTAAGGTGTACAAACAAGAGTACTTTCTGCACCAAATAATTAACTATGACCTAGAAGGGAATGTTTCCAAAGGGATAGCTGGTAAGTGTGGTCATGTTTATCATTTAGAAGATTATTGACTCAATTGTGATGATGACCATAAAGTAAGGCAAAGATTATATGAAATATTTTAATTGCGATCAACACAGATTCTTAAGATCCATGGCATTCTAGATCAATTGGAAGAAGATGATGAAGAAGTACTGAATCCGACTTATAATGAAACCAGTGTCTATGATAAACCTAATCTAGATCCAAATTATGAAAGTAGAGAAATAACACATGTTGAGGAATTTTCTAAACCAATTTTGATGAAAACTCAATGATGGATAGAAGATTTTTGTAAAGATTTGAGAAAAGTTGGGATAAGGCCCACATGTTCACTCGATACAAAGAAGAAATGGAGAGAAGAAAATGAGCTTGAGCATGAGGATCCTGCTAAGAAAAATAGAAAAGCTAGTAAAGCAGCTACAACTGTGCATATTGGAGAGAAAACCCCTGATGCTTCAGGCCAAGGAGTTTCATTGAAACTAGCTAGTAAGGGTAATGAAACTGGGCTAGGTAAAGTCTAAACAATAGTGAAGCCAAAAGTGGCATCTTCTTCCATTGCAAAGCTAAAGACTCATCCTATGACTGATGAGGAGGTGGGAATGACAAAGAATACTCGTGCACAAACAAGTTCTGCATCCCAAAGAGCTGCAACATTATTTACTTCTCCCCCCTACAGTCAATACAGCTACAATAAAATAGACACTGGGAAAGACTTATGTGGTCCTCGACGAGAGTTTTGAGCTAGATGAGGATCAAATCAAGGAACAAATGGATAAATTGGGTGTCATGTGGGAACGAGTAAAGGAAAAGAAGTCTAAAGATAAGCCCATGGTACAACCAGTGTTGGAAGAGATTCTAGATATAGGGTCAATTCCTATAAATGTTGAAGAAGAAGAATTCATAAGAGGAACACTCGCCCAAGAGATAGGAAACCCTAAAATTCTTGTTGAAACAGAAGTAGGGAATATTGCAGGATAGGATCCCACTGATGATATTAATACAGAAGATATAATTGATTCCCAACCTCCACTAGCGAATGATCAAAATGATGTTGAACAACCGCAGGGTTTTTAAAAGTCAAAAGAAGACTAGGTTGGAATTGAAAATAAAGAACCTTCAAAAACCTTGGGTGATGGGTTAGTAGATGAAGATAATCTTGATGTGATTGGATATGGAGAAGGTGACATCCTAGGAATTGATACTGAACACTTGGTTGGATAGGAAAATACGAGTCTTAGAAATGAAGGGAAAGTGTTGAATCCTAGTAATCTAGAATCCATGCCAGTGAATGTTGAAGATGTTCCAGTTTCAAAAGATGTAACAGATAAAGTTGAAAATGTAAGAGAAGTTGTTGAGCATGCTGAAAGCTAGGAACAGAGAAATGTTATAGAGGTAGAACATAATAAAGATACACATGATTGGTTGACCAAAGAATTAGCTTCCCCATTGGAAGTGGAATTACTAGGTCTAGATCTCAAAAGTTTAATGCAAGAAGTGGAAACTCCTAAACCTAGGAAAAGAGCTAAAACGAAACATGTCATATAGAAAAATGCAAACGGAGGCAAAACACTTCATATACCTACTCCAATAGTAGATAAAAATAGACATGAAATAATGCCTAAGAAGTATAGAATAACAAGTATCAATGTTGGACATTCATCTTGGACACAAGAATTAGAAGAAATGAAGATGAACTTAGATACAACTATTGCTAGGGTGCAGAAAAGAAAAGAAAAGAAAAGAGAGCTGAAAGAACTGATTGCCAGCCTTGAGAATTTTATAAAATCATTTACCCAATATGGTCATGCATAGGTTGAATTGCCTTAGAATCCAGTACTTATGTCACAGGATCAGGTGGATGCTATCATAGCAATTTTCCACAAAATGAATGTATTTAAAGAATGGATTGAGTATTAGGTAATGCAAGGAGAAGAGCTCATCACAAATGCAATTGGGAAGTACAAAGAGGCATACTGATGGTTTGAAAAGTCAAAAATATTGGAAGGAGAATGCAGATTTCACCAGGAGAAAATTGATGCTGAGAGGGGAAGTTCTCATTTAGAAAAATGTCTAGGATTTGATAAGAGAAGATAATCTTGAAACAAGAAGTTCTGATATGTGAAAAATGGAAGAAACAACTAAGTTGGGAAGGTGACACTTTAGTACAATGTATGGAAGAATTTGAGAAAGTCATCGAGAAATGAAAAAAATTGATCGACAGAGATCAAGATTTCGTTGAAATGTTAGCATGGCAAGATTGTGATCCCCGAATACTAGGATAGGAAGGTAAAGAAGTAAAAGCTTTTAAAGAATGGATTGGAAGAGTAAACAAAGACCCTGTTCAGTAGCTAAACCAAGAAGTCATTGATGAAATTATACACTACAAAAACACTATGGTTAAGTATGAAAAAGAGAAAATGCAGAGGAATGCAAACATCCTCCAGATATCAAAAGAATATATCAAGCTCAAGTACAATTGGAAGGCAATCCAGGGGATTTCAAAAGCACATATGCATTAGGTATTAACTACATTCCCAGAGTATCAATTGAAGAGAGATGAAGGGTTTCTGGAACTTGAGACAAGGCAATGAATCACTAGATATCGGATACCAAAAGTATTGCAATGTAATGTCCCCTTATTAGTGACGGAAAAATGCACAAATGAATTTTTTGATTTTTAAGATTGTTTGATAAAGATCAATGAAAGATTGATGGAATACGATAAATGAAATGCATTGTTATCAACTAGTGCATAACTAACATGATCTTATATTACTCTTGATCAGAATATATTTTTGCCTCATTCCTTTTCCTAACCTCGTCGGATGATAGATTTACTATGCCAAGGGCGTGTGCACCATCTCGAGTTGGACACCCTCAAGGATTGGTTACCCATCTTGGGCTCCGTCCACCATTGGGTGGATTTACCCACCTTTCCCTTCCACACACTCCCTATCCTTATCAAGTGTTAGCGAAAGGGGATTGGGGTCCGAAGACTATTCTTCAAGTTAATAGTAAAGTCATAATAGAATTCACTTATCCTATTGAATCATCTTAAATTGGAACATTCACTTATATTGATTCTAAAAAGATATAAGTTAGGTACTACATTGTAACCCATTGTTAGAGGAACTGGAATTTGATTATATAAAGCTCAATGTTATATCAATTGGTTGAGGGTACTTACCTCTTATTGGCATACTCACTGGACCTCTTTTAGACATATTTCCCTAAGCCCGATCTTGATGCGATGATGTATCTTCCTAAGATTCAATTGTTCTTTTTTCTTTGCACTCAAAGATATCATTAGTGTAAATCAACAACTAAGAACCTATCATTTGTAATTATATTAAGCATCATAATTATTTATAAGGCTCAATACTTGCTGCAAGCACCATTATCTAGATAAGTACATGTTAATGTTTCTAAATAACTCAATTTATATATATCTTTATTTATATATGAATATGTGTACATGCATTCCATTCTAATATCATTATATAGGTAGTGCATATGTATTCTTCCCCATATCATTGTTCATATATATATATATATATTACTCGTATCGTATATTTCATAAACAAACTTATCTATATCTGTATATAAATAGTCATCATAATCTATATATCTGAATATATATATACTTATTACATATTATCATAAATTAGAATGTGATTATATACTATTTAAAATTTATAAAATGCTTACCACTGCTGGGCCTGCAGATATTTCCTCTTCTTTACCTGCCACGATGATTTGTTCCTTTCTGAATCTTGTCGGAATGTATTCTGATTTTTATTCCTTCTAACCACGTTTTTTATGCATCCCCCAGTCCCTTAGCCAGCAATCCACTTAAATATCTACCAACCGTCGCCTTGGAGGAAATGTATCATGAAGCATCGCCACCTTTAAGGGAAACGCTGCCTTCAGGGAGCCTTTGTCTTAAGCATGGTCGCAGCCTTTATACTAGGGACATGCTTATTATTTAATATGATCAGCCATTATAATTGTAATTTAGATTATTGTTTTTTTATATTTAGTTTAATATTTATAGTATTATATTGCTTATTTATTCTATTTATTTATTTGGTGTTTTATTTAAATCCTGATTTGTATTATTATATTTTGTATTGTATATTTGTAATTGATTTCTAATATAATTTGTGTATTATATTTTTAATATTATATTATCCAATATATTTATAATCGTAATTATAATATTATTTTATGTTTATATTTTATATTGATTTTTATATACTTTAATATCTATTATATCATAACAATATTTATGACGTTATTTATTCATAATTGTAATATTGTCTTTGACAATTATAATTATGTAATATCAAATGGTTAACTATTTTAATTATGCTTCTTTGTTATCAAAGTGTCACAATTTCAGGGACATGACACACAAGGATATATTAAAGTTAATTTTGCAGGTTATTCCCAATCTCGGTGGAGGTTTCCTGTCCGGTATTCTAAGGAATATTAATGGTTTTGTTTTGTGTGGAGCGTTACTTACCAAAGCTTGGAGTTGAAGATTTTTGTCGCTAAAGAAGTCCAAGCTTTGACTTTGTCTGGAAGATTCCAATGACAATTGGCATCTGCCACGTGCTATCTTTTGATTTGTTGTTGATGATTTTCTTTGAGACTTTAGTTTGAAACTTTGGGCCTTGTTCCTATAAAAGGTTGTTTATTGCTTTACTTTTATTTTAAGTTCAAAATTTGTGGATGTTGGAAGAGCCAAAACTTCTTTAAGTTTTGTTCTTTTTTCCTATTTTCTGAATCATTCCATATTAAAAACTTATATGCACATAGAGCTTAATCAATATTGAAGCCAATTTTATAGCTACCTATCTTATGAATCTTTTGTAGCTAGTTTGTTCATTCATCCAGATAAGACTATATGTTGTTTCATTTAAGGGTGCATACAAAACCTACTCGATGTCCAAACTAAACCCCTTTAAAAGCTCACACCATTCTATGCCTAGCTGTGAAGCAATATGGTGACGTATAGAGCAATTTGCTTTGTTTGATTAAATCTTGAGGCATGTGTGGAGAATAACCAAGAGCAATTTTACTTTTCAAGTATTTTTGATGTTTTATTTTAGATTATATGTTAAATTTAGAAAATGTTCCAAAAAAGAGATGAATGAATGGAAATATTATTGCAAATCTTTCGTTTCCATGAAATTGTTGAATGCTTAAAGTTAAATCTACTTAAGTGATAGCAAAGTTGTTTGATATTCATGAAATATTATTGTATATTTGTTGATTTAATGAAATTGTTTAATAATCAAACTAAAAATCTTCCATTTGATGCCTATGATTCCTTTAAGAATTGAAAATAACCATAATCTTGCATCACCCAAAAAAAGAGTTTCATTTCATGCTGGTAGTTAGATGTTTTTGCATTTCTAGATACCCTTTTCGTCATAATGTAATTCCCAACTTACGGTTTTTTTTTTCTATTCCTGAATTGAAAGATATTGCAGTTTTAGTCTCCTAGAATTGCACCTGAAAACCTTCCAGGTCAGATTTGAGGCACTAAACGGTCTTGAAACTCGCTAAAATCGGCATGGTCGATTTCAAGCACGTTCTTGACTTCGAGACCTTTCCAACGGTTCGAAAAACGGAGTCCCAGATCAAAATTTATATGGCTCCTGGAAGTTGGCGCACTTTCTAGAAGATACTAATTTTTGAATATACTTTTGAAATTTGAATTTCAAGTTGTAATTTTTGGTGCCAGACCACCAAAAACTCAAATTTGAATGTTGTTTTAGGTCCAAACTAAAAAGGGAGCTCTATTTATGGGCGGGTTTCTGATTTTTGTGTAGCTTTTTCAGGACAAGTTCGCATACTGCGAAAAAGGGGTTTTTCTGTAATTCTGTAATTTGCATATTTTCAGAACTTGAGGATATCAAATCCTCTGCATGTAAGAAAATCATTTTCAGAATAATATACTAACATTCTCTGTTTGGTGTGTTAATTTTATGTGTCTCGGGTTGCACCCTCGTCAGGTGGTATCAAAGTGAGGTTTTCTTGAGCATGTGGACAGATCGTCGATCGTGAGGTAGTTCGCAATAGGACCATAATTGTGGGTCGAGGTCAAGAAAGATGCCTCCAAGAGTGATGTTTGGTAGGCATGGTGGTGCCAGAGGTAGTCGAGGCGGCAGAAATGCTGGTGGAAGAGATCCATTGGCGGCCAAGGGTTTCAGAGCCCTCCAAACAAAGATTGATGTGTTGCAAGAGCAGATGAGAAGAGAGTTAAACCCGAGGAGAGAAGAAAGTGAGGATGAAGAAGAGGAGGAAGATTCAGATGTAGAAGAGGAAGAAGCAATTGATCAAGACCAAATGTGGCTGATAAGGGCCATTTTGAAGATCAGGAAAAGACCTAGAGGAGAAGTCCCTAGTTATTCCCGAAGTCTGAACCCGGAAGAGTTGATCGACTGGATCAATGAGTTGGAAGAATATTTCGAGTATGAGGAGATAGAGGACCCAAATCGGGTCAAGTTTGCAAAAACGAAGTTGAAGGGCCATGCCAGTATTTGGTGGAAAGAGGTCCAGTTGGAGAGAAACCAAAGAGGAAAAGGCAAGATCACCAGATGGGATCGCATGGTGGAGAAACTGAAAAAATAGTTCATACCAGTGGACTACGAGCTAGATCTACTGAAGAAATTGCAAGGGTTGAAGTAAGGAAGCAAATCTGTGAAAGAATACACTGAATATTTTCACAAGATGATCATCAGAATGGGTCATACAGAGGCTAGCAAGGAGAAGGTAACCCATTATCTTAATGGGTTAAGGTCGAGCATTCAGGAGGAGCTAAGCTTGGTCAAAATGACCACCATTGAGGATGAGTACCAGTTTGCTCTAAAAATTGAAAAGAAGTTGAACAAAAGATTTGACAATAAGCAAAAAGAATGAGGAGATCATAGCGGAAAGGGCAATGGAAGATCTTCTGGAAGCCGAAATGATGATGAGAAGAAAACTGAAGATGTGGGTACCAATCAAAACCAGAAGAATGATAACTTCTACTGCCCTCGTGATCAGAATAGTGGTGATCAAAGAGGTAGAGGACGAAGGAGATCTGGACAAGGATCCGGAAGAGGTGGTTTTAGAGGAACGTGTTTCCAGTGTGATGAAGGACATCGAGCCTATGAATGTCTACAACATCAAGGAAGGGTTGCACATGCAAATGAGGAGGCTCAATCTAAACATTCAAATGATGTTGAAAGGGGAGAAGCCCTAGTGATTAGAAGAGCACTGGTGACTGAAAAGAAGGAACCCGAACAGAGGAAGAATTTCTTCCGCACAAGGTGCAAATGTGAAGGAAAATATTTTGTGATGTCATCATTGACAGTGGGAGCACTGATAATCTAGTGTCATAGGAGATGGTTACAAAGTTGAAGCTGAAGAGGGAAAGGAATCCACATCCGTATCGGATTACCTGGTTGCAGAAGGACCACAAAGTTTTGGTCAATGAGCAGTGTCTAGTGAAGTTCAAGATCAGGAGCTACCATGATGAGGTACTCTGTGATATCATCCCCATGGATGCATGTCACATGTTGTTGGGAGGTCATGGTAGTTCGACAAGCGAGCTATACATGATGGTCATGCAAACACTTATTCCTTGATGAAGGATGGGGTTTGTTAAAAGTTGAAACCCCTGAAGGAGGTCGAAGAAAAGGTATGCAGTAGTGCTAGAATCTGTTATGTTGATGGAAGAAAATTTTTAGAAGATATGAAGCATGAGCGTGTGTGCTATGCATTGATTCCTAGAGTGGCTAAGGAGGATAGTGAGAAGGTGCCAGTAGAAGTTTCTGGGTTGTTGGATGAGTTTCAGGATATTGTTTTTGATAACGTATCTGAGGGTTTACCACCAGTGAGGAAGATCAGTCATCAGATTGACTTGATCCCTAAAGCTAGTTTGCCAAATAAGGCAGCTCATAGAATGACTCCGACAGAAAATAAGGAGTTAAACAGACAAGTTTAGGAGTTGTTGAGAAAGGGTTTGATTCAAAAGAGTTTGAGCCCATGTGCAGTACCTGTAGTACTAGCACTAAAGAAGGATGGGGAGTGGAGGATGTGTACAGACTCCCGGGCCATAAACAAGATAACAATCAAGTACAGATTTTCCCTGCCAAGGATGGATGACCTAATGGATTGTTTGAGTGGAACTCAGTACTTCACAAAGATTGATCTGAAGAGTGGTTATCACCAGATCCGGATTCGAGAGGGAGATGAATGGAAGACTGCCTTCAAGACCAACGAGGGTTTGTATGAGTGGTTACTCATGCCTTTTGAGCTAACCAATGCACCGAGCACATTCATGCGGCTCATGAACAAGGTACTAAAAGAGTTTCTGGGAAGTTTTGTAATTGTGTATTTAGATGATATTTTTATTTTCAGTAGGACTTTGGATGAGCATTTGATGCATATTCGAAGAGCCTTTGAGAAGTTAAGAGAGGAGAAATTGTTGATTAATCTGAAGAATTGTAGTTTTGTGAGGGAGCTAGTGTACTTGGGGTTTTTTGACTCGGTAGAAGGTCTCAAGATGGACCCAGAGAAGGTGAAGGCTATTCTAGAATGGCCTACTCCAAGAACTGCTACTGAAGTGAGATCTTTCCATGGTTTGGATAGTTTTTACAGAAATTTCA
Source organism: Sequoia sempervirens (assembly GCA_007258455.2). Lineage (NCBI taxonomy): Eukaryota > Viridiplantae > Streptophyta > Pinopsida > Cupressales > Cupressaceae > Sequoia > Sequoia sempervirens. The sequence goes on along the minus strand of VDFB02033898.1, from coordinate 13,104 downwards.
TTAGAAACTTCAGTAGTATTTGTGCACCCCTAACTGAAACAATGAGAGGGGATAGAAAAGAGTTCAAGTGGAGCATTGGAGCAACAAAAAGTTTTGAATTGTTGAAATAGAAGGTGACAAAGCACCCTGTTCGAGCCCTCCCAGATTTCAATAAGGTGTTTCAGGTGGATTGTGATGCCAGTGGTTGTGCCATTGGAGCAATGTTGAGCCAAGAAGGTAAGCTCATTGCCTATTTCAGTGAAAACTTAAATGATGCCAAGAGAAACTATTATGTATATGATCAAGAATTTTATGCAATAGTTCAAGCACTAAAGAAATGGAGGCATTATCTGTTGCCAAAGGAATTTGTTTTGTATACTGATCATCAATTATTACAATATCTTAATAGTCATGGAAAATTAAATCAGAGGCATATGAAATGAGTAGAATTTTTGCAAAGCTATACCTTTGTTCTAAAGCATAGGAGTGGGAGGTCGAATAGGGTTGCAGATGCCTTAAGCAGGAGGTAGACATTGATGACAGAGATGCAAATTGAAGTGGTTGCGTTTAATGAACTCAAAACATTGTATCCAGAAGATCCTAATTTTGCAGAGGCTTGGAAAGCTTGCAAAGAGCCTGTTATAGTGGATAGGACAAGGTGGTTGGATTTCATAATTTAGGATAGCATGTTGTTTAAGGGAAGCCAATTGTGTATTCTAAGGAGTTCCATGAGGGAGAACCTGATTAAGGAGAAGCATAGTGGAGGAATGGCGGGACATTTTGGTCAGGATAAGACCATTTCCATTATCAGTGAGCATTATTATTGGCCTCAGTTGTCACAGGATGTAAAGAAGTATGTACAGAGTTGCAGGGTATGTAAGATGGCTAAAGGAGTGAGCCAGAATATAGGGTTATATCAGCCCTTACCTATACCAGAGAGGTCATGGGAGGATATAAGTATGAATTTTATTCTAGGTTTTCCAAGGACACGGAGAGGGAATGATTCAGTATTTGTGGTGGTTGACAGGTTTTCAAAAATAGCACATTTCATTCCGTGTCAAAAGACCCATGATGCAGTCCACATTGCTGACTTGTTCTTCAAAGAGGTGGTGTGGCTACATGGTCTACCAAAGAGTATCGTCTCAGATCGTGACACTAAATTTGTGGGATACTTTTGGAAGACCTTGTGGAAGAAGTTGAGAACAGAGTTAAAGTTCAGTTCTGCACACCATCCACAAATAGATGGGCAGACGGAGGTTGTGAACAGGAGTTTGGGTACCCTACTGAAATGCTTCGTAGGAGATAAACCCAAGGGATGGGACTTGATCTTACCCCAAGAAAAATTTTCTTACAACAATTTTGTCAACAGAAGCACTGGTAGATCACCATTCTAGATTATGTATGGAGGTAGCCCCAAAATAGCTCTAGAATTGAGGAAGATGGACCAAGAGAAGAAGATAAGTGTCAAAGCTAAAGATTTTGTACAGCACATCAAGGATATAGATGAGAAGGTAAGAGAACATATTAACAAGATGAATATGCAGTATAAAGCCAAGGCAGATAAGAAAAGGAGGAATAAGGAGTTTCAGATTGGTGATGAAGTAATGGTCCACTTGAGGAAAGAACGGTTTCCAGTGGGAACCTATAACAAATTGAAGATGAAAAAATTTGGTCCCTACAAGATTTTGAAGAAGCATGATTCAGGAAATGCATATGAAGTAGAGTTGTCAGATAGAGTCAACATTTCCCTTGTGTTCAACATTTCAAGTTTGAAAGAGTATCATGAAGGTGATGTAGAGGATGCACCAGCAATAGGGCAGTATGACATTCCAGCACCTACTTCAGAGAAGGAGGAAATTGAAGCAATATTGGATAGATGTGTGGGAAGGAGTACTAGAAACAGGCAGTATGAAGAATATCTGGTGAAATGGAGAAGAAGGCCTGTGGAAAATTCATCCTATCTATCTAAGGCAAAGGTTGACCGTTTGGCTTTTCCTCAACCATCTGAGACGTGACGGGGTCCCTTCTCAAACTACCCTGGGTGTCTGATGCAAGAGCATCCAGTGGTTAAGGGAAATCCTACATCACCCAAAAAAAGAGTTTCATTTTATGTTGGTAGTTCTTAGATGTTTTTACATTTTTGGATACCCTTTTCGTCATAATGTAATTATCAACTTACGGTTTTTCTTTTCTATTCATGGGTTGAAAGATATTGTAGTTTTAGTCTCGAGTGCACGAGAAAACCTTCTAGGTCAGATTTGAGGCACTAAAGCGGTCCCGAAAGCGACCACTGAAACTTTCTAGCCAATTTAGAGCTCATTCTTGACTTGAGACCTTTCCAGCGGTTCAAACCATTCAAAAATGGAGTCCCAGATCAAAAGTTATGGCTCCTAGAAGTTGGCGCACTTTCTAGAAGATACTAATTTTCGAATGTACTTTTGAAATTTGAATTTCAAGTTGTAATTTTCGGCACCAAGCCGCCAAAAACTCAAATTTGAATGTTGTTTTGGTTCCAAACTAAAAAGAGATTTATGGGCGGGTTTCTGATTTTTGTGTAGCTTTTTGGGGACAAGTTTGCATACTGCGAAAAGGGGTTTTTTTGTAATTTTGTAGTTTGCATATTTCCAGAACTTGAGGATATCAGATCCTCTGCATGTAAGAAAATCATTTTCAGAATAATAAAATAACATTCTCTATTTGGTGTATTAATTTTTTGTGTCTCGAGTTGCACCCTCGTCAAAACAAGTAAATAGAAAAGAGTGGGAGAGAGTGTTACCCATGGGCTTAGACCCTCTCCAGAGCACACAAACACACCGTTGAATGCTTGCTTGACAAATGTAGATATTGGAGGGACCTCAGTCCGGTAGAGCTTCGCTTGTAGAAGTGTTGCTTGTCAAGAATGAGAGAAACCTGAGAGTGAAGTTGATGAGATCTTGAGTGCATGGAGTTGGGCCCAAAATAAGAGAAAATGAGGGGTTTTGTTGCATGCAAGGGTGACAAAGAGTCGTTACACCCAAAATTTTGACTATCAAGACACGTGTCAAGAGTCAAGATTCAAGATTCCCTATTTCAAACTCAAAAAAATGACAGGATGCTAGTGCACTGCGCAGACGTCCTCACATCACGCAAGCATCCAATGCATCAATTTTTGGAAAACGTGTCATTCGGCTTATGTTGCTTCACCATTGGTCCACCTAGAGTTAGAATTGTGAAATTCCAACCCATGGGATTTTCGTCATTAATGCGCTTAGGGATCATAAATGCTAAGAAAAGTGCTAAAATGTGGAATTAATGATTTTTGTCATTAATGCGCTTAGGGATCATTAAAATGTGGGCTCGATTTTGGAAAAAAATTAGCCACACTAAAGTCGAGAAGGAAAATTTTACCCAAATTTCAAATTTTACGAATTTGTGTGCCAAGAAAAAAGGGCCTTAGAGGCCACTGAGGTTGACCTAACTAGTACTGAAGATGGCCCCACCAACCAAGCTCAACAAACGATAGTGTCGCTATGAAAAATTGCACAAAATTTCAATCTACAAAACTCAAATTTTAGGTCAATTTAAAAAATCGAAAGAAGCTACTATGACGAGAAGAATGATCAAGAGGAATTCAGTGATTCGGAGGAAAAGTATGATCAACAGGTGACTATATTCCCCTCTTGAGTTTTCCCCCAGCTATGTGGGGTAAATTCAAGAGAAATGAGGGAGCCACAAACTCTAGGAAAAATGGGCCCCGAGGGGCCTATATATACCTAGGTGGCCCCATAGAAGGGTCATTTTCACTATTCATCGCAAGGAAATTGTTGACTTTTGTGAGAGAAAAGTTGGAAAAATATTGAGTAGGAGAGACTATAAGGCGCTGAGATTGGAGTAGCTGACCGAGGACATTGCCAAGGGGTACGAGGTGGACCAGGTAGGCCTCAAAACCTCATTTTTAGTGATTTTTAGCAATTTTTTAGTAATTTTTTCCACGTCGAGCCATGCATGCATCCTTTTTCCACACAGATGTCTCAAATCTATGTTGTCATCTTGGGTTAGCGCTAGTATCCCGTCTTTGTTTTGTTGTCTTGATGACGCACTAGCATTCTCGGGGCGTTAATGGTGGATCAGGATATATGTGTGGTGCGCAGATGTTTGGGTGGCACACAAAAGTCTTTCATAAAAATTTTGTCGCATCATCAGGAAAGTTTCCAGTCTTCAGGTAGTTGTAAATATTAGAAAACCATTCTCCCAAGCCTACATGAGAACACACAAAAGCATTGGCTTCAGGTCGATTGAAAACAGCTGGGGTCCAAAGGACCTAAACCACGAAGTGGTATTCTTTCGTATCCTCATCCGAAGGTACCAGGGAAGTGGCGCTTTCCATGGTATTTGCATGTATATTCTCCCTCCTAGGCACATTGTCTATTGTGAAAGAGGAGAACCATTTAAGCAAGGAAAAAGTGAGGTCTCAATATCGAGACAACTTACTTTGCTTAGCTTGATAGGTTCTCGTAATCTGATTCACAACAAGCTCAAAATCACCTAGTATGCAGAGATGTCTTATATTTAGCGCAATCGCAACACGCAAGCCAACAATGAGGGCTTTATACTCAATGATGTTATCAGTGCAAGGAAAGTTCAATCAAAAGGAGAGAGGGACTAGATTACCTTCAAGTGACATTAGGACTACACCCGCTCTAGAACCAGTCTAACATCTCGACCCATCGAAGTACATTTTTCATTCAAGGTCATAATTGATCACAAAAAGTTCTCATCAGGAAACAAATCCAAACCTAGGAAGGAGTGAGATGAGGGAGCATCTTCCAATTGATTGGCAATTTCTTGACCCTTTATTGACTTTTGAGTAATGAAGTTTATGTCAAACTCAAAAAGTAACATTACCCATTTCGCTAGCCTCCCAGCAAGTACGGAACTAGAGAACAAATGCTTTATAAGGTCACTTTTCATGATAATATGTGTCTCAGCATCGAGAAGATAGTTCCTTAGCTTCAGTGTAGCAAAGACAAGAGCGAGGCATTGCTTCTCCATGGAGGAATAATGGGTTTCATAATCAACTAGGATGCGACTAATGTAGTAAACCGCTCTTTCTTTCCCGACATCATTGTATTGAGCTAGTAAGGTTGCTAAAGCATATGGTAATGTTGCGACGTAAAGTAAAAAGGGTCTATCCTGCATAGCCGACATCAATATAGGAGGATTGGCCAAATAGGATTTGATTGACTCAAAATCTTTCAAGTACTCTTCATCCCATATAAAATGAACATCTTTCTTTAACAAACGAGTAAAAGGAAGAGTGTGATTAGCCAGTTGAGGTATGAATCTACGAATTGCTTGAATCTTCCCTTGTAAACTTTGCAACTCAGTAATATTCTTGGGTGGAAGCATGTTAACAATAGCATCAATCTTATTTGTGTCAACTTCGATTCCATAATGAGAGACTATAAATCCCAAAACAATTCCTACGTCTACACTAAAGAAACGCCTAAGAGGATTGAGTCTCATCTTATACAATTGAAGCCTCTCAAAAATAAGACGAAGGTTCTTCACATGATCTTGATGAGTTATGGATTTCGCCAAGATGTCATCAACATAATCTTCTAAAATCTTATGAATAAAATCATGAAATGTTAGGGTCATTGCTAGTTGGTAAGTAGCTCTTGCATTCTTTAACCCAAAGGACATAACCACATAACAGAAAGTACCCCAAGCGGTAGTAAAGGTTGTCTTGTACTAATCTTCCAGATTAATATGGATCTAGTTATAATCCGAGAAACCATCCATGAAGGATAACAAGGCATCGCCTACAGTCGAATCTACAATCATATCTATATTAGGTAACAGAAAGTCATCTTTAAGAGAAGCCTTATTAAGATCACGAAATTCAATGCATATACGAATGTGTCGCTCCACCTCTTGACCCACACTGGCATCCAGGGGACCTAGATATAGCAATTAGATTATGTCATTTCTTTTTTAGTACTTCCAATTTTTCATTTCATGTATATATATTTGATTTAGTTCTATGTATATGCATTGTGTGGTACTAACATATCTCTTCTCTTTATGGTTGCAGTGGACACACAGGGATGGACTGAGCTCTTTGATCAGTGCATATCGAGGTGGCCCTTGTCGTACCAGTCTAAGTTGTCATCCTCGATGCCTATCAACTAGTCTCAATAGGGTGACACACTCCACTCTTCGAGTTGGTTGCGTGTTTGAGGATAGCATACAAGGAGGCACAAGTGGAGATCATATAGAGGACATTCGATTCCACTACCACCTGGGGATAGAGGAACCATGTGTTAGCAAAGCTGCAGGTTTCCCTAGTCTAGCGAGATGCGGAAGTGACGAGAGCAAAGGGTGTCGAGCAAACATGTGATGCTCTTCAAACCCTATTTGATGACCTTGCAAGGCAACCAGTAGGGGATCAGAAACTCTGAGATGCGCTCAAGGTGGCAAAGATCCGTATAGCCTCCCTTGAGGGAGAGATACGAGGATTCCACGCAGAACTGTTTGTTTCTTGGTCACAGAGGGCTCTCTACGTCCACCGTTCAACCCCGACCATAGCCACCAAAGCCAAAGGGATTAAGGAGCCACATGCCTAGGGCTTAGATAGCCATTTTGTATATCATTTTTGTAGCCATGATGCATATATTTTGTAGATCATTTTTTATGTATAGTCATTGACACATATATACAACAGCCACTTATTTTTTGACGACAATGGAATAATACATGTACATGAAATTGATATATATATATAAATATATATATACATATACAGATATATACATGAGATACTAATTTCGATATTATGGTGTTCTTTATTTTATATGTACGAGTTTTAATTTCATCTATGTTTATGCAATGGTTGTTATATGTATGGATGTATGTTAAATTAGATGCTATCATGACTTAATAAACACACATGGATGCATGTATGTCTCTCATAATCACACACACATGGTTACATCATAACACAAAAAAAAATCATAATGTGTTAATGAAGGAATGTCAGAACGTGTGATGTTGCAACACTGAGGAGTGAACGTCACACATACGACACAGACACTATGCATAGTATCGATGAAGGTGCATTACATTGATGGGATTTTAGAGGCACCCCATCCATAGATGACAATCCATATGCGCCAGAACCATACACAGATATGACAATGTAAGGGCCTAACCAATTAGGACTGAACTTCCCCTTTTGATTAGGCAGTGCATTTACATTTCTCTAATTCTCATAGAGAACAAGGTCACCTACCTTGAAAGTCCTAGGAAGAACACCTTAATTATATTGCTTAGATAATGGTCATTGATAAGCTTTAAGATGGTCAAGGGCCTATAATTGGCACTCATCGAGCATCTCAAGTTGATGCAAACGATTAGATCAGTAAGTCTCATCATCAATTAACCCTTTAAGGGAAACCCACAAAGAGGGGATTTCCAACTCCAATGGCATGATAGCCTTGGCACCATACACGAAGTTGTAAGGCACTGTTCCTATTGTCATATGGACACTCGTGCGATAGGCCCACAAAGCATATGTCAATTGAATGTGCCAATCCTTACCATGTTTATTCACTATTTTACAAAGAATGAGCTTAAGAGTTTTATTAGACACTTCTACTTGGCCATTAGATTAAGGATAATATGGTGTAGAAAAACTTTGTTGAATTTGAATAGAGCAAGCAATGATGTTGTTTAGAAGAAAGATACAAATAGCTTCAACGGTCGTGGATCGAAGCGAGACAGCTTCAACCCACTTTGTGAAGTAATGATAAATATGTGTCCTTTAGAAGGAGGTGATATTTTTCCAATAAAACCTAACCCATGTTTTGTGAATGGCCAAAGAGAGGTCTAATTCTGTAACTCTTGAGCAAGAGCATGAATAAGACGACTATGTTGTTGACATTGCGGATGCTTCTTGACAAAATCAAAGGAATCTTGTTCCATCATTTTCCAAAAGTACCCCATGTGAATCAATTTTCACACCAAGGATTTACCACCAAAATTTCCACCCCCGCAACCTGAATGGGCTTCCCTAAGGGCAAGGGGTATTTTTGCTTTAGTGAGACATCAAAGAAGTAATCCATTATAATATTTTTGATAAAGAACATCTGATAAGACAACATAACAGACTAAATTTTTTTGTATACGAGTGCAATCGTTCTTCATTGCATCATTAGGAAATTTTCTAGTCTTCAAATAGTTGTAAATACTAGAATACCATTCTCCTGACTCTACGTCAGAACACACGAGAGTATCAGATTCAAGGTGATCAGAAACAACAGGAGATTGAAGAATATGAACCACAAAGTGGTATTCTTCTGTATCCTTTTTCAAAGGTACCAAGGAGGTAGCGCTCACCATGGCATCCGCATGTCAATTTTCTCTCCTAGGGACACTATCTATTGTGAATGAGGAGAACCGATTAAGGACAAAGAAAGGTCTCAATACTGAGACAACTTACTTTGCTTAGCTTGATAGGTTCTCGTAATCTGATTCACAATAAGCTCAGATTCACCATGTATACGAAGATATTTTATATTTAATGCAATCACGGTACGCAAGCCGACAATGAGGGCTTCGTACTCAGCGATGTTATTGGTGCAAGTAAATTATAATCGAAAGGAGAGAGGGACTGGCCTACCTTCAGGTGAGATTAGAACTACACCCACTCTAGAGCCAGTCTGACATCTCGATCTATCAAAGTACATCTCCCATACAAGATCATGATTAATTGTGAAAATATCTTCATCAAGGAATAAATCAAGACCAAGGAACGAGGTGAGGGACTGTCTGCCAATTGATCAACAACCACATGACCTTTTATCGACTTTTGAGTTACAAATTTTATGTTGAACTCAGAAAGTAACATTACCCACTTCACTAATCTCCCCACAAGGTCGACACTGGAAAATAAATGTTTTAGAAGATCACTTTTCACAATAACGTGTGTTTCAGCATGAAGAAGATACTGTCTTAACTTCTACATAGCAAAGACAAGAGAGACATTGTTTCTCCATGGAAGAATAATGCGTTTCATAATCAACTAAGATACGACTAATGTAGTAGACCACTCTTTCCCTCTCGACATCATCATACTGAGCAAGCAAATATACCAAAGTGTATGGTGACGCAGCAAGATAAAGAAAAAAGGGTTTATCCTGCATAGCCGACATTAGTAAGAGAGGATTGGCTAAATAAGTTTTTGTTGAATCAAAAGCTTTCTAGCACTCCTTATCCCATATAAAGCGGAAATCTTTCTTTAATTAATGAGTGAGAGAAAGGGTGTGGTTGGCCAATTGAGATATAAATCTACGAATTGTCTGAATCTTCCCTTGTAAACTCTGCAACTCATAAATGTTCCTAGGTGGAGGCATGTTAACAATCACATCAATCTTATTTGTGTCAACTTCAATTCCCCAATGAGAAACTATGAATCCCAAAAAAATTCCCACGTCCACCCCGAAGACAAACTTAAGAGGATTATGCCTCATCTTATAGAGTCAAAGCCTTTCAAAAATAAGGCGAAGATTCCCTACGTGATCTTGACGAAGTTATGGATTTCGCCAAGATATCATCAACATGGTCTTCTAGTATTTTATGAATGAAATCATTAAAGATTAAGGTCATTTCCCATTGGTAAGTTGCTCCTACATTCTTTAACCCAAACAGGATGACCACATAACAAAAGGTACCCCAAGGGATAGTGAAGGTTGTCTTATACTGATCTTTCGAGTTAATACAAATCTCGTTATAGCCTGAGAAGCCATCCATGAAGGATAACAAGGCATGGCTTGCATTTGAGTCTACAATCATATCAATATTAGGCAACGAAAAATCATCCTTAAGAGAAGCCTTATTGAGATCACGAAATTCAATGCATATATGAATACAACCATCAGGTTTACTAATGACAACAATATTTTGAAATCCAAGGCGAGTAGTAAATCAGAAGGATAAAGCCCGCTTTTAGTAGCTTCTCTATCTCAATCTTATCCCAAAAAGCAATCTTGGGATTGATCTTTCAAATTTTATGCTTAATGGGCTTGGTATCAAGATATAGAACAATATTAAAAACTATTATAGACTCATCAATACTGAGCATGTCCTCATATAACCAAGCGAAGATATCCGGATGAGAATGTAAGAGGTCAAAGTGCTCCTCAGCTTCTTTAGAAGAAAGGCACTTCCCAATCTCGATTACCATTTCGGATGATTTAGGATCCATGAAAACTTCAGTGGTGTCCCATTAGAGGGGACTACGGTCTTCAAGACGCAATATCTAGACACCATCATCTGTATTCAAGAGAGGGGCCTTCTCATCCATATTCAAGACAAATTCACCAAAGTATGTCTATTTACTCAGATGATACAAGAATCGTTGTTTACGATGAAAGAAGGGCAAGCAAGAGTAGGCGCCTAACAATTCTTTTAGTGCTTCCTTCGAGGATAAAATGTCTAAGTGGACTACTTTGGCCTCTGCCCCATCCTCTATCAATTCAGGATGGACCAAATTAAGGGTTCCAACTAAAATCATGTTAACACTCGACCAAGGTTTTTGCTTAGATTGTTTGACAGAGCATCCCAAATAATGCTTCTAGGCTTAAATTGGATAGGGACTTGAATTCCTTGCTCAATACATCCAAGGCCTTTAAGCCCATAACTATATTGAGAAACGAACCTATACCCAGTACCATAGCACATTTGCAAAGCTTCAAAAGGTGGTGGCTCTACGTAGAGAGCATCGTTCCACCAATGGACATCAAATGCATCTACAAGGCCACAACCATCTTCCTTATTCAATTCACAAACGTTAACCTTCTTAGCAAGAGAGGATCATCCTCCTCGGTCGGGGAATGACTGGTTCCCTAAATAGGATCACAGCTTTCCTTCTCAACGAGAGTCTGATCCACTTACAAGAGGCATTCGAGGTTATCAGAAGTTTAAGATGAATGGGATTCATTTTATATTCTCTAATGAAATATTCAGAGAGTTCCAAGGATCCCCAGTCATCACCAAGAAATGCATTTGATTTGGAAGTAGGACTAGAAGGGGAAGACTTAGGACTTTTTTCTTTAGATTGCTCCTCTTTAGTACTTTAGGGACAAATTCCATAGATGGTATTGCCAAGGAACATGTCATTGCATCAAAGGTTAAAGACAAAATACAATTCTTAAGAGTGGAAACAACTGAGGCTTGACAAGCAACCACCAGTTCACAAAGGTGAACAGCTTCTGGATCAACTTTGACCATGACCACTTGATTGTTTGTTACAAATTTCAGAGAACGATGTAGAATAGAAGTTACAGCACCCATAACATGAATCCAAAGTCTCCCCAAGATAATATTGTAAGGTAAGGGTCCAGGCATCACATAAACCAAGGTGGATAAGGTAACAGGGCCTAACCACAAAGGCAAGATTATTGTGCCTAGGGCTTGTTGACCAATGTTATCAAATCCACAAATTGTACAGAGAAGAAGCAGCTAAAGAGGCATCAACTTTAATCATAGGTAGTAGATCTATACTACAAACATTGAGGGCCGAACCGGTGTCAACGAGGGTACATCTAATATTGATAGTATTAACATTAACTATGATCATTAAAGGGTTTGCTTGTTTCTACACATCCAGGGGTGGAAGTTATTGCAGATAGAACGTGATATTCGAAGAAACCGCACGAATATGAGCCATCAATGCATTAACATCTGTCAGCCTAGCGGAGGTAGGAAAGAAGATCTTCTGCAAGGCTCTTTGAAGCATGCCTTGATAAATCAGAGCAATCTAAAGCAAATCCCAAAGCGAGATCTTAGCTGAAGTAACATGAAGTTGCTCGACAAGATCATAGTCTCCAGGTGCTTTAGTTGTAGGTTTAGGTGATGAAGGAAGACTTCGTTGAGAAGGTGGTAAAGAAGTAGGAACTTGAGTAGGTTGAGGTGTACGAACAGAAGGTTGTTGATCCAAATTCTACTTATTTCTCCTAGTATTATATGTTTTCCCAACAACATTATAAGAAGTAGAATATGTGGCTTTCACAAACTTTGTGTATAAATCTGATGAATCATTATGATACGAAATCCGATAGATAGAATGTATCCTCTTAGGGGAGGGGCTAGCTAGAGTTAAGTACACAACGGGTCTCTTAGGCTTCAGAGAAGCCACCGAGACTACAATGTTCACCAACTCTTTAGCTTGCAAAGAAGAAGTTTGTTCAGAAGATCTACAAGTAGAGGAAGATGCTTCTAAGAAATCATCTAGAGCATCATCCAGCATATTGAAATCTTCCTTAGAGAAAGCATTTTCATAAAAATAGAAACATTGCAGAAAAAGATCTAACATGGTTCACGTCAAGTTCACCAAAATGTGAGATAAGGGGGATTCGTTGCTCACGAGTCTCTTCATTCTCAAGAGAATCCCAGGGAGCGAACTGTCCTTAACCACCTCAAATGTTGTTGAATGAAGAAATTGCAAAGAAAACCATATACAGATTGTTGGAATCAAGCAACACTGAGAGGGGCGGGTGAATCAGTGTTGTGCAATTTTTAACTTTATTAATCTGCTCTTTCAAATGCCTATAACATTCAATCAAAAGAAAGTTGCATGAACATAAAACAATAAGCCACAACACCATAACACAAGGATTTTTATGTGGAAACCCTATTAGGGAAAAAACCACGGTGAAGGTCAATCCACAATTTGAGTACTCAAATATAAGTGATTTACAAAATGGGAATGCACTTGCATTCAGGCACACTGCCTAGAGCTCACTGCTCAAAATCAGGAAGGCTCACTGCCTTACAAAAGATTTGGATTACATCAAAAATTTGAAATGAGAAAATAGCATCTACAAATGCCTGATTACAGTTTCAGTTAGGCTCATAGATTAGATTCTGGACCTTCTGTCTGATTCTGCACTTCGCTTTGTTCTGCCTCAATTCGCTTCACAAAATCCTCTACTGCACAAGTGAAATCGCTCAACTACTCTTCTGATCTTTGCAACATACATCAACACATATCGAACACACATCGAACACAACACAAAATGAATTAATCGATCTCTTATATATATACGCTACCAAGGATTCAATCGCTCTATGTCAGCTTCAATA
>VDFB02033897.1:131659-198955 GCA_007258455.2 Sequoia sempervirens | reverse complement strand
TAAGTCATCTTCATCCTCTTCTTGTCCACCCATAAATTGATTGAATGTGAAGACATCTCGAATTTCTTTGGGAAGAGAGCGATATTCATTAAAGTTGGTCATGATAGCGTCCTTTGTTGTCGAGACATACTCATGTCTTGGTAGGAAAGTGGGTAGGATTCTTCCATCCATAGTTCTACCCATTGTTGTAACCTTTCTATACTGGTGTATGTGACTAAAATGAAGTCTGATTCGCACCCTTTAGGCTAGCAAGATCCAAGCTCTGATACCACTATAATGACCCTTGCTAAATCTACTCAAACTTTTTGGTTTTGCCTCTCACGAATTACGTGAAACACTTTTACTGCAAGATTCATTCACTGATGTTTATTGTTTCCTTTTTGTTTTGAAGAATATATGATGATTTCCAATGCATCAAAGGACTTAATCTAGCTATGCCAAGCATCTACTAATGCAATCAGAATGTTTTGCAAGTATTTATATGATTTACTAATGCAATAAGACAATCCCCTTATACAAACTTACAACTACAGCATAAAGGCATTTTTTCAAACAGTTGACATATAGTCTCCAACTCATATATATTGTTGGTAATGTCTGTTTACATTCCCTGTCAATGACTTACAATAAAATGAAAGCATGACCAACCCATATCAATATAATGCAATGACTACTTATGTTCATCATACGATGTTCATATACAAATTGTTGTAACAATGATTACAATATGCAGATTTGCCTATATTTAATATGCAAAGATTACAGTAGAAATATGAACCTAGCAAGTCCCCTAAAGAAATGACGCCAACAAAGTAGACTCTAATAACTCCCTTCAGAGATGTCTCAATCGATCACCCAGATGATTGCGCCCAGGTTGAGAAGATGCCACGATTTGTCCCAGCTAAAATTTGCACCTTAAGATATGCCAACGATTATCAATTTCCACGACTTGACTCTATGATCGCACCTCCAACCAAATGGTATCTTTGTCTCATTTGAATTAGCAATATTTGTTTTATCTTTCCGTTAGCCCCATAATAGATGCCTTCTTTAGTTTTGAGGAATCATACAATATCCTCAGACTCCCTAAGGCGGCGCTACAAGTCTCAAATATGATTTCTTTAAACAATCGAACTGACTTTACTTGCAATATGCTTTTATCGAAGGCTCCAAAGTAATAAAGAATCGTTCCAAATTTGTCTTTACTGCAATGATGTCTCCCTTGAGAAATCACGAATTTAAGAAAGCCTTCCTCCACCAAAATCATATTCCCTCTTTGACTGAGCTGACGATTTTTGTCTCTTTTGCAAATCTTCTAATTTGTCTTTCATGTGCTGAAGATGATTACAAGTGCTAGAATTACTTGAAATTTACAATTTCTCCAAAAATCTAATCGAATATGTAGTTTTGTCCACTTCCTCTGAATTGGACTTCTCTATTTCGTCTACTTCTGCCAACAAAGCTTTTGTCCTCTTGTGCCTGTAGAATAATTTCCAAAACTAAAATCGTTCTCTTTGCTTCAGATTCAATATTGTCCTTCAAAAATATTTGACCAAACAAGCAGGCAGCTAGGTCAATATTTTAATATTTAAATTGCACCCTCAGAAATTCCCAATATATCAACCTCCTTATGTTTTCCAAATTTGGTCACCGACCATTAAATTTGGAACAATTGATCCTTCAATAAGCACTTGTAGAAACCCTCGATGGATTCCTCAACAATTCCAACTAGGGTTGATCTTTCACAACCGAACCTGGTACTCTAGAGTCTTCAAACCCTCGAGCAAACAAAGCATTCAAGCTTTCTTACCAAACTGGTAATGAAAAATGAATTCCAAATCAAGCATGCCCAAATGCTAAGCCAGTAGCTCCTTATAAAGATTTCTCAATGACTTTTCAAGAAGCTTCTAGAAATATTATTATTTTATTCCTTGAAGTGACTTTATAATATATCATTTTATTTAGTTACTTTATTAAATTAATTAAATATAAAGTCATCATTTTGATATTAATTTATTGGAATAACTTTATAAATAATTAATTTAATACCTCCACTTCGGGGACATGACAATTACATTGTGGTTCTACACAAAATGTAGCATTTAATGATGCTGATGATGCTTTTTTTGATGATCCATATGATTCAAATTGATCAATGATCAATAATGGCTGATTGTAAGACATTTTTATGTTTGAACTTTAATTTATAATTCTATATCATGGCATTTGAGTATCACTAATATTTTAATATGACTATGAAAGTGGTGGTGTATTTTTGCTATGTTATTTGACTATTAATATGGTGGTGTATTTTGAACTTAATTACTGTTACAAATATGTATATATATATTTTTTTTTATATGCTTTTGTATTACCGAACCCAAAACGAACCCAACCCCAAAAATAAATTTTCCCAAACTGGCGAACTAGATCCTCAAACCCGAACCCGAACCCAAAACCGAACCGGTAACTTAGGTGACCTTCCAAGAAGAGTGTTCAACAAACTTTTAGAAATATATTTTAATATTCCTTGAAGTGACCTTATACTATTTTATTTTTCACTTAAGTCACTTTTTAATTAAAACATCCTTATTACTCTGAAAATGACTTTTTCATTAAAATAAGGATATTTTGACATGCAAGGTCCCTGTTTAATGCCTCCATGATTTAAGGTATCTCATCCCGGTTCCGACGAGCTATAATACTAAGGGCCTTTTTAAATATTTTAATTAATTTTAAGCAACCTTAGTAATTTAATTAAGGTATAACCATTAATACACTCATTTTTGCGGAACTGTCGGAATGCTTCAAAATTGGAAACTAATTGCACTAGAGTGATCCCGATGAAGAATAAAGATGATTGGAGCCGATCGGCCGACTTCCTATAAATGGAAACTCCCTCCAAGTATCTTGGAACCCAAATCGAAAGCCGAAAATAACATCTGAAAGCATCAAATATCTCCTCTAAGCCATCTGAGCTCACAGGTAACCTCCAATCATCTGTTTGATCCAGCAGATACAAACCCAGAAAAACATCTCCATCTGTAAAGCACGAGAACCCTAAAATGGGGACATTACAGATGTTATGAATTACAACTACAATTATGATGAACAAACCCTACATTTTGGAAACTTTGTCAATCAAAACTAGCATGTTAGGCAACAACCAATATTGGTGACAATAGTCATGATTAGAGTTTGAGTAGAGGGTGGGAGGAAATTCTCAAAGGAAATCCTACAAACTAAAAACAGCCATCCATTTTCAGCAAATTGTAGTATTCATTCTTGAAAAGCATCCTTCAACAAGTCTTGCAAGGCCATTGTTACAATTTTAGCCCACATGATAAAGTGGATTCAACCCGCATTTTCCTCTAATGAAAAGACCATTGGTTTTAGAGAAAATGGAAACATTGAAGGAGGACACACATTCTGCACACCTCACCTTTTTACAAACAATGAAAGGAAATGTAATTTAAAGAACAAGTTGATCGAATTACCAAGCAAAAAATTATTTTATGTTACTCTTTTGTGAAACCTTGCTTTGATTAATTTGTCTAATATCCTATAAAAAAAAATTAATATCTCGAAGGGAATATTTCATGGTATCTAATCAAATTTTATTTTTAATTTCTATAGAATAATATATTTACAAGAAACTGTAACTTTTTGAATTGATATTGTTTATCATTAATTGAATTTGCACAATGGTGATTTCCAATGAAGTCACTCTAAGGAATTGTGGATTTTCGTCCTCCAATTCTGACCTATAGGGGGGGTTTCATCCTCAAGTTATTTGAACCACAGTTCAATGTCTCACAAGTAGTAGAAATCAAATAATGAATGTCATCTCATTGACGCTCCTTCTCCTTTGCTTGGACTCTCTTAAATACCTTTTTTCATCAAATAGACATAACTCTTTGTGTGCCCCTTGATATTTATTATAACTGAGAATTTATTATACTTTTAGTTTATTATTACTTTTTAATTGAAAATTAGTATTTTCTTCATCACTCCACTATTTCTACTAATCACACCATGTTGGCCATTTGTGGGTCCTTAGAAACTATTGCCCCCCTTCTATTTAATTCGCTAGGATTAAAGGGCATTCATCGCTAGTCCATGTAACAGTTGAACATTAATAAAATTGTAATTTATAATATTAATTAATCCCCCCCTCAGCAAAACACAATTTTTGTTATCCTTTGGCGGCCTGCAATTTCCTTTATCTTTTTTAGTGGCAACTTTTCCTTGTCTATAGATTGCCTATGTGGGTCCTTGCATCTTTATTGACTTCCAAGTGTTTCCTTTGGCAACGGATTATTTTGGCGAAATTACCATTGCCTTTGTTTGGGGGCTTCACATGATGTGGGTGGCTTCATCAAATGAAATTTTGCAACGGCTATGTTATAGATGAGTTGTGATCTCCTTGTCTTTTATTGCGGACTTCACCAAGTTTTGCAGACTTCACCTAATGCTTGTGATTAGCTGATCTTCCTTCCTTTTGTGGTGGCTTTTCACTTGAAATACAACTAACTTAATTTTAAAATTAGATGTGATGACTTCCTTTTTCTTCTTTTGCAAATTGAAAAGGGACATTACAATTTGTGAGACAAAAGGTGAGGATACATAATATGTCCAAGTAGTTGTAGAGCAGTAAACTTTGACTTGTGAGATAAATCAACATTAAAGTACATATTCCCTAGTTGGCTAGTGTTGCAAACACTACTCTGGGTGAAAATTGTAGAATTGTTGTGGTCTTGCTCGATCTAAATGTGGAGCCTTCCAAATAGACACCTCACAAAGACTACAAGGAAAGGAACATCCACTTAGAAGCATGGATTGCAAAAGATGACATCATGACAAGGTTGAAATACCAAGTCCAAGTTCTTGGAATGGAATTGTACTATTGACAAATGGAATACTTCATAAAAGATCTGGAGAGAATACTTTCCAAAAGAAATATGGAGTAAATTGGACAAACCAATATTGAGGTTATTCCAATTCTAAATGAGAATTACAAATCAAATTCCTATAAAACCCCTTGGCATCATGATTGCACAAATTTAAAATACAAGGCAAACTGATTATCATGGACTTGGAGATGACTCTATTGCCAAATTGTTCATGCCTGATACATTGCTCAAATGTCTGTACTCAAGGCAAGAAAAGCGTATCCATCATTGTGGCAGCAACTCCATTTGATCAAGAGCCAAAGGAAGAGACTACATAATGATCTAGCAAATGAAGATACAAGGGTGCTGCTGAGTTCGCACTCACAAGAACAGGAGGAATCCCCAACAATAGAAGAGGATGGAATTATAGATCTAACAGAGGAACAAATTCTTCATCTAAATGGTTTTTTATTAAAAATTATTGAAATGAACTTCTCATTTGAAGATGGATGCTTACGAGATATTTGCACTTCTCTGGAAAGTCAAGATTCAGAATCAAGACAATCAAGAGATCCAACATGCGAGTAGGGGGAGAAGCACAAGTGAAGAATCACAGAATTTGGGGATGACATTTTTCTAAAAGACCCAAGTGAAAAAGGCATAACAATAATCTTCCAAATATTCACTACCATGTGTTGGACCATGCCACCTTGAAGGAGACAAATGATGCCAAATGGAACACTCCCTGAATTTATTATACCAGAAGAAGCTATCAGCAATGCACCAAACTACCAATTATGCCTAAGTGACACCATAATGTACATTGGGCCAGACACCACAAAAGCAATTTGGGTTTAAAGAATGCCCACAAAAGATCACTATAAAAACAGATTAATCAGATATTGCAATATCTTTTTCCTCGATGTCCTAATTGATCCACTTATGTTGCAAACTTTTGGCAATATAAAGGCCAGTCATAATACACAAATTATTGCAAGTGTAATTTGGTCACCAAGAAGATTGATCTCCGTGTCAATTTTATTGGAGGAAGAAGCAACAAGCAACACCTATTCTACACTAAACAAATCTCAAAGATGATGCTGTTGGAAATGAGACATTTAAGGAATGCTCTTAAATTTTGTTGCCATAATCACGATTTACAGATGATTCTGCCAGGAAAAAACATTAAAAAAATCTAGCTTCTCTCACTAGGATGATATCAAATAGTGTATTGCTCAAATGTGTCAAAAAATTCCAAGCAATACTTCGTATCTTGTATATGTAATATCTATGCATGCATGATGCATACCTTTTCAATGCCTAAAATAATATTTAACATATTTTTACCAATTTTGAGCTCTAACATCTCAATGTTTGGGCAGCTTAGAAAAAAATATAGTAGTCACAAAATAACAAAAACTAATGAATAATGTGACAGGACCTCTAAAAATGGAGGGCATAAAAAAAGAAAAATCAATTAAAAGATTACCTTCTAAACATATAAAATCAGAATAACCAGAAAAAAAAACAACTCCACGCTGAAATCTCATATTCAGGGATGATAAGGATGCATGATAATTATTTAAGAGGAAAGATATTCCAATAAATGCAAGAACCCAAGGCAAAGAAAAAGACTGATGGAGACGAGAACTGCATAAAAAATAAAGCTCTAAAACACATTGCGTGTTTCATCCCAAAAATACATCTAATGCTACAATTCCTCTTTGATTTTGTATCTACAATGCCAAGCTATGATATGACTTTGAGATTAGTTTTAAGTTTTATAAAGCGGAAAATAGAATCTATATACCTTCATTGATAAAGACAGGATCTGCTTGTAAAATACATCAGCAGTTCCTGCTATGCCTGAAAGACAAACAAGAGGTGGCATTTCCTTAGGACCATAATCATAGTATCGCCACTGTTTCATCCCAATCTGCAGCACATAAAAGCTGCTGAATTTAAAATCATAAATCAACCCTCTAAATCAATGACAGATGAATAAAAGAGGAAAGCAGAGTTCAACAACAATAAAACTTGAAAAATATTATGTCTTAGTGCAGAGTTCAACAAATACCGGTAAAACACATAATGTGTAGTATGCATAATAGAAGAAATAAAAGCAAAAGGAAGTAACTGTGAAACTGTAAAATGCTAAACAGGCCATTAAAAAACTGAGAAACAATTAATAACTCTTGAGTAATATTGCAAATGCAACCTTCCACCAAAGGAGAAAACAAGATTTTCCAACTTAACAGTTAAAATTTAGTCATGAAGACATTAATAAATACACAAGGTTTAGAAGAAATTCACAGTTAAAAGGATCAGTATGCTTGTAAATAAACTGTTTGGAACATGTTTGTGCGAGCCCTTTAAAGAAATGGAAAATAAATAAATAAAGCTGTTGATAGCATTCCAAAGGGCTTGAGGTTTTGAGACACCACAAATAAAATATACATTTGGATACTACAGAGCAGTTACCTCATATAATTTTACTTGAAGATTTAAAAGTTTGATACAAAGACATAAAATGAGGGATTTAAGGATGAAATGACTTGCTTGTAGGATTTTTTAAGCACTTGCCTCAACTCTAACTTGAAGGAAATTCCAAGTATGTGCAGCCTGATACAATTTTTTCTATTTATAGGTAAACAAATTGGATTCCAATGGGATGAGATCAAGCACTAAGATGCCTCACCAGATGTAGTTTCAAACTTTCAAGTGTCTTATTACTTATAATGAACACAGTATTCTATGCTATATGCTAAAATATGGGAGCGTTCACCTCCTCATTAAATAACATCCTAACATCTCTCAATTCAGAAAGTCTTTCATGAAAATTTTCTACTGCAGATCTGTGCAAGTTCATACCAATATGTTTAAGACTTGGCCTTTCGTGCTACAGAATTTTTCAAAATGTGCAATGAAGGCATTGAACTGTGAAAGGAAAAAAGGCAGGAAAAAGATATGACTGTTAGGTTTAGAACCACCTTCAACTGGTGACTATGGTTAAATTTTTCAGGAAAATCTATGCCTAAAACATTTGCCACCTACCACGACATAACAGTAAGGGCTGCAAATAACAAGTATTTTTGTCAAACTACAAAATTGTAAAGGATCGGATGAGGGATTAACTTAAAATGATATTAATCTCTTAAGAACTAATTGTATTAGGTGTAAAGTTGCCAGCTGAAAATAACAATAAATATTTTTGTCAAACTACAAAACTGTGAAGGATTGGATGAGGGATTAACTTAAAATGATATTAATCTTCTAAGAACTAAGTGTATTAGGTGTAAAGTAGCCTCTAACTGCTGGCTTTGGTCAGACTTTTAGATAATATGCACAACTTCATTATTTGTCACTCACCATAACATGGCATTCAGGAGTGCTAGCAAAATGAATATATATGCTAAATTGAAAAAAAATGTTATAGAATTGAAACAGGAATGCGATCAAAACAAATATTTCAGCTAAACGACAAAAGAAAAATTATGGATTGATTAAGGGTTGAACTTGAAATGTCAGGCCATGATCAGCAACACTAATATAATGAATATTTCTGTTAAATTATTAAAAATACAGAGAATTAAATAAGGATTTAATATTAGATGTTCAGAGCTATGGTGAATCAATGGGGTATTCATGGCAAAGTCTAATGATTAAATTTTAGTAATTTTGACCAAAACCTAGTACGTCCTATTCTGTGTACAGCATACCTCAATGGACAAGGACATTGTGGCACCTAAGCTAAAGGAATTTTAGAACCAAAAAGAATTGACGAGCACGGGCAAATTTTCAGGCAAGTGTGAATGTGGAAGAATTGGTGAGATGTTTGTCACATAAAAAACTCCAAGAGGATTCCGTTGTTATTGAGTGCAAAGGAATGACATACAAGGACTTTGGCATCTACACTAAAGGAACATTAGCAACCCTTTTGTCTTAAATGTCATAATGTCCTTATCCAAAAGAGCGTTTACCTTCGACAAGAATGGTACACTGGTGAGCTGTTTATGAGCCAAACGTCTCACGAACTGTTCCACTGCCATATTTGTCTAAAAAATTTGCTATCACCACCAATTTTTGTGGTCGATATAGTACCTTTGGCTTAGATGCTGCGATGTCCTTGTCTGTTAGGACTTTTTCAATCAACAAGAATGGAAACCATGCGTGCTATTTATGAGTCAACCGTCTCATCAATTATTCCACAGCCACACTTACGTGATAATTTGACTATGAACTACCAATTTGTTTGCTTGCAAGACTTCCTTTAGCTTAGATGCCAGAAAGTCCTTGTCCGTAAGGACCTATGTACTCGATAACATAGGAATCCTAGCAAGCTTTTTAGCAACCAGAGAAAACTGGCGGTCATAATCAAAATTTCAATTATGACTATAGAACAGTTGTTGTGACACCTGGCTCAGCTCACTATTCCATTCTTGTCAAGTGCAACGGTGTCACATAACAGGGGATGAGGCAGGGTATAAGTCCCTGGACAATTTGGCGGAATTTGGAAGAATATATACCTCAAAACCTTGGCTCTATGCAGAAGGAAGATGCAAAAAGTTCAAAGAAAAAGAAAAATTAAAAAGTAATTGAGCAGATCATGGCACAAAATTTTCAGGAACGTTGTGTTTCGTATTGTCTGCTACTTCAGTAATAATAATATAGCAGTAAGAAGTGCTCTTAAAACAAAATTTCCAACCAAACCAAAAAAATACGAAAAAACACAGTGCCCTAGCATTAAAGAACTTACATCACCATCAAGTAGGAATGCAAAAGAAATAATGCGATGAAATACCGATATACGAAGAACAGGCACATTCGCCTTGAAATGCAGATAATCGCCTGGCGCAGTCACCATGACGTCCTCCTCTGTGATCACCGCAAAGGCAAGGCAACGGCCTTTTCCTCAAGAATTTTGTTATGCGTCGTTATGCTTTATCTTGAGTTTTTTTTTGGTCCATTGCGTTTTATTCAAAACTTATTCGGCCAGCCAAGATATGCAAGGCTCGGCCCTGGTTTCGCTGTGCAGAGGGCCCACGCTGTCGCGATCATAACTCTTCAACTGATTTGGCTGCAATATCATATTTCATATAATGAAGATTTTCTTTAAGCTTTTGTGGATTTCAGTGTATTTAAGCTTTTGTGGATTTCAGTATATACGACAAATGACGGGACTCCGGTTGATCGAATATCTCTCAAAGATTCGCTGGAGAAAATAAGTACCTACAATTCGATAGTAAAAACCCTTTTGGCATTTTCTTACTAAAATTAGTGTAATCATAAGAAGTGGAGTTACTCCTTCGGTTGAACAACATGAAAGTGCCAGTGGAATTTTGGGCGAAAGATTCTGAAGGTGCGGAATCAATCATTTTTTGAATGCCCAAAAACACTGAAGCTTACCGCTCCTCTTTGCGTTGTCTTATTTGAAGGGTTTAAGTATTTTGTTATGGTCGTGTCATTTCTACATGTAAGGCTATTTTTAGTTAGAAAAGTTTGTTGTAATTGTATACGTGGCGTTTCTTCTTTTATAGGTATAATATATGTTTAAGTTCGAATTTGTAGTATAGGAAATGCATTAAAATCAATAAAAATAAGAGAGGAATATCTTGATTAATTAATTATGTCATATAATGCATTTATGGAGAAAACTACATAACATTTTTTTTTAATCACTTTGATCAAGTTAACTTTTATGCAATGGTTTTTCTATAATAGTTGGTAAGTCACATGATCTTTGATTCATCCCTACTTCTTGAATCTCAAGAACCTTCAAATTATCTGCTCTCTTCTTTGGTTCAAAATTGCAGCATGAAATTAACCCTTACATTCTTAAATTTCAAATATCAAATGCTTAAATTTGATCCTAAAATATAATCTTCCTACTAGTCATCACCCACTAACTTGAACATAAAATGTTTCAAAATATATTCTAGGGTGTTTTATAAAAGGACAAACCCTAATTCACTGTGATTATTTGGATAGCACATGTCTAGTACAAATCTAAAATCAAGAATCAAGAACTCAAAATATACATAATGAGAGATATGCAAATACATGTTTGCTTGTTATCTTAAGTATTTGTTCAGAAGTAGTTGAATTGGTTCATCTAGGGGCTTGATTGAGGAGAACATGACCCTTGCCTAGCAAGCTCCTCAAAGAATTTGTAAACATTATTAATTCCATACTATAATTTAGATACCCAAAGGTCAGGAAAACTAGTTTCTAGACCACGAGTTTTCAAAAAGACAATTTGCATCATGGTGTTTCCCCTAATGGAAGTAGAGTGTAAAGAGTTGTTTAACATATTATAATGCCCTAAAACTTTGGCAATCATTATAAACCATTTATTACAAACATATTAGCATCAAAATAAGAGCTAAGTAAATTTGTTGCATTTATTTAAATTTTATTCATACATTTATCAACATCAATTTCATCTCTCTAACCTAGGGTATATTTATGTATACATTACAATTAAATTATGTCTTAAAGGCTATTTGAAAATGTTTTTGTTATTTCCCCTTTCATTTAGGTGAACTTGATGATCTTGCAACCATAGGATTTCATTCAAATTAGATTTCTCTAATTACATGCTCTTCATTGTGTGTTTTTGTTATATCATTTATCATGATTTCTACTAGTCCTTTGCCTTTAGGCTACCTTCATGCATGTCTTACTAGTTTTGAGGTTTTTTTATCCTTTGTGTCATATAATCCCTTCATCCTTGACACTCTTTTTATTATGATGTGGATGATGATGTATGTGTTATGGGTGTGTTGTTTTATCACGTGCATGACTTTCCTCTCTAGTAGAGTTGGTTAGTACCTTTCCTCCTCACTTGGATACACTCATTTCATGTTGTTATAGAATTAATCTCAATCATACCATTCTTAGGGTTAGTGATAGTGAGGCACACCATGATGTTTTACTTTTGGTTGCTCATCCTTTGTTGCAAGTTTATGAGATTACACATTCTTTATGTACGCATGATACATCCATGAGTCTAGGGGTATTAATATTACATGTCACATGACAACTATATTAATATTCCCTTAGGTTCATGTTCTTCTCATTTAAACATCTTGTGAGGAGTCTAGGGATCTAGGTATTTTTTGAATTACCTTTCTATGTTCACTGTAATGTTGTATCTTATGATGATAGCTCATTACCATCCCATTTGGGTTATCTAGTTAGTCATGATGATTCATTGTCATATTCTATACTATATAAGGAAATGTATGCTCTTACTAAAGATTTATTAGTAGATGATTTGACAGTGTTAAGGATACATTGTTATACGTTAATTCATTTTTGCTTGCTAATTATCAATGCATAAACGATGATACCTTATTGATAAGTGAATTTAGACATACTTTTAGTGGTAGAGAATTGTTCTTGTTTAATTCATCTTGCATGTTCTATCAATCTCCTTTGTGGCATCAGTACATGATAAATTATTGCACATTTTTCTTGCCTTGGTATGTATGAGGTTAGCTTGGACTTGTGTATAGGTATATCTCTTAAGAATTATCTTGATGTTCATATGAATGATATTATTCATAATCCTATAGGACATATGGTTATTGTTAGTTATGTGCCAAATCATTCTTCTCCTATATATATATATGTGTTCCATAAGGCACCTTGTTCACAAAACTATCATGTAATGAGTACTATTTATCAATAAATGGCTAGAGGAAAATTTGCATCTAATTTTCCAATCTTACCATCTAGCAATCCACTTATGCCTAATCCCCTAAGTTAAGAGGAAAAGAACAAAAAGGATATGATTTAATTGATTAACTTAACAATAGTTCAACAAATATTTTTCCCTGAGAATTAATTCATACATATGAATTATATAGAGACTTTGAGGAAAGTATAAATTACCATTTAGATAATTAGTAGAATATCATTGTAGACTACCCTCTTATCCTCTTAACCATCTTGCTACTGTTGAACAATTCACTCATTGTTTAGAACTATCATTGTGATGATTGTAATATTCTTCAATTGACAATTAAAACCTTGGTGTGGGCTATTGTTTATTCCTTAATCACTAATATCTTTTACCTTGTGCTACTTTAACTTTTCCATTGACTTGTGAACACCCTCACTAGGTCTTTTGTTTGTCACTATGAATTGTGAATTGGAAACCGTTGACACACCCCATACTACACTTGTGACTATCCCTTGTTGCTATGTTCACCTATGACTGGCTTGTCATAGGGGTTGTACCTTTGGAGTGACTACGCTCTCATTCACTGTCAATTTGAGATAATATCAATAAGAATGTGAATTATATGACTATCCTCAACTTTAAAATTTCATCCAATACCCTAACCTAGGTCTTTGGGAATGGGAAAAGAGGTATTTAAGATGAGCTTTAGTAAAATGTTTTCTTGACATAAGTTTTACATAAGAACATAATATGACTCATGCATCATTTAAGGATAAAAGACTCAAGACAAAAACTAACTAAACCAAACCTTTAATAATGTCAAAAACTATTGAAAATGATTAGGGATCTTAAGAGAAAGTGTCAACATAGTATAGCTCAAAATGTTTGAGAGAGTTGCAGAGAAAAATGGACCATGCCTAGCATAGAAATTATCACCTGGATGTGTTGGAGTTGATGGTTTGTCCCCCACGATGCACAAACCAAAAATTAGGCTACCTTGCAACTTCACATTACATGCATCTAACGATTTTTGGGGCACCAGAAAAACTTTCGCCACGGACAAATGGTTTTGAGTCTTCAAAATATGAGAGAGGTTGTTGTAGAGGGGCCTCACATGCATCTATAGGTTTAGAAAGAATGTTCATATGTGCCACCAACTTTGAGATATAGTGCATCAGAGTTTGATAACTTTTTACACTTAGGGATCTTAAGGGAAACCATTGACACAGTATATCCTAGAATGTTCAAGAGAGTTGGGGTGAAAAATAGGACCAAGTATAGTGTAGATGTTCCCACCTAGATGTGTTGGCATTGACGGTTTGGACCTATGATGAAAAAAAAAAATTATGCTACCTTGCAACTTCACATTACATGCATCTAACGATTTTTGGGGCAGCAAAAAAATTTCACCATGTCCAAGTGACTCAGAGATATCAAAAAATGTGAGAGGTTATTGTAGAGGGACCCTACATGACCTTGTAACTTTAGATTAAATATTTCTAAGTGTCATAGTTTCAAGGAAACAACTTGTCAAAGTTCACCATTTTTAGCATTTACGGCTCTTAAGAGAAAGTGTCAACACAATGTAGTCTGGAATGATTGGGCATGTTGAAGTGTGAAATAGGACCTTTCCTAGCATAAACCCAACCACTTGGACATGTTGACACTATTGATTTTTCCCCATGATGCATAGAACAAAAATTATGCTACCTTATAACTTTCTCTTCAATACATTTGATGCTTTTTCAAAATATGAAAACTTGTTTCCATAGCCAAATGGCTTGGAGATATGATAAAATGAGAGAGGTTGTTATATAGGGACCCTACATGACCCTATAACTTTATAGTAAATGTTTTTAAGTGTCATGGTTTTGGATAAATAGCTCATTAAAGTTTTCTAGTTTTGGTACTTAGGGCTCCTAAGAGAAAGCATCGACACAATGTAGTTTGGAACAATCAAATATGCTAGGGTGTGAAATAGGACCTTGAATAGCACAAAACCACCCACTCAGATGTGTTGGAACAATCAATTTGGCCCCATGATGAATAAAATGAAAATTATGCTACCTTGCAACTTTCTCTTCAATGTATTTGACATTTTTTTCAACATGCAAAAACTTGTTTTCATGGACAAACAACTTGAAGATATGAAATATTGAGAGAGATGATTATAGAGGGACTCTACATGACCTTGTAACTTTAGACAAAATGTTTCTAAGTGCCACAGTTTCAGAGAAACAACTCGTCAAATTTTGTTAATTTTGACACTTAGGGCTCTTAAGAGAAGGTGTTAGTTTGGAACGATTAGACATGATGGGGTGTGAAATAGGACATTTTATATCATAAATTCACCCACACAAATTTTTTGGCACTATCATTTTTCCCCCATGATGAACAAAACAAAAATTATGCTACCTTGCAACATTCTCTTCAATGCATTTGATGCTTTTTTCAACATGCGAAAACTTATCGCCACAACCAAACGGCTCAGAGATATGAAAAAATGAGATATTTTACTGTAGAGGGACCTTATGTGACCTTGTAACTTTAGACAAAAATTTTCCAAGTGTCATAGTTTTAGAGAAAAAAATCATCAAAGTTTGTCAATTTTTGGCATTTAGGGATCTTAAGAGAAAGCGCAAACACAATGTAGTCTGGAATGATCAAGTATGTTGGGGTGAAAAATAGGACCTTGTATAGCATAAACCCACCCACTTGGATGTGTTGGCACTATTGGTGTATCCCCATGATAAATAAAACAAAAATTATGTTACCTTGCAACTTCCTCTTCAATACATTTGACGCTTTTTTCAATGTGTGAAAATTTTTGCCATGGCCAAAGGACTTGTAAATATGAAAAAATGAGAGAGGTTATTGTAGATAGATCCTACATGAACCTATAAATTTTGATGAAATGTTTCTAAGTGTCATGGTTTCAAAGAAACATCTCATCAAAGTTCACCACTTTTGGCACTTAAGGCTCTTAAGAGAAAGCACTAACACAATGTAGTCAGAACAATCAGACATGTTTGGTGTGAAATGGGACCTTGCCTAGCATAAAATTTCCCACCTAGATATGTTGTCACTATCTATTTGGCCCCACAATGAACATAATGGAAATATTGGCTCTTGACAAGTTTTTACTAAACACATTTGATTTTTGCAACATTTGAAAAATAGTCACTACAATCAAGTAGATTGGAGATTTTAAAAACTGTGAAATATTATTGTGGAGGGAACCTACATGACCCTATAACTTTAGATGAAATTTTTGTAGGTGCCATGTGATTTTTGAGAAATATTCCACCAAAGTTTGCCACTTTTTAGCGCTTAGTGCTCTTAAGAGAAAACACCAACATAATGTAGTTTGGAACGATCGAGCATGTTAAGGTGTGAAATGTGACCTTGCCTACCATAACCCACCCACCAAACATGTTAGCACTATTGGTTTGGCCCCATAATGAATTGAACAAAAATTATGGCTCTTGACAAGTTTTTACTAGACATATCTGACGCTTTTTGCAACATTTGAAAAATTGTTGCTACGATCAAGTGGATTGGATATTTCAAAAATTGAGAAAGGTTAGTATGGAGAGAACCTACATGGCCCTATACCTTCTGAAAAGATGGGAAAAGGTGATCCCTACAAAAGGTTTATGATGATTGTGTTGTTTCATAAAACCTTAGGGATCTTAATAGATGCCTTTCCCCATAGATTTCATTAGGAAAGAGATCATAAGGTGTAGGAAAGAGATCATGAGGTGTAATGATTGACTTTCAACCTCAATGGTGAGCCAATTAGACCCGGATCTTAGTCCTTAATACACTAGGATAGATCTAAAAAACCAAAATAAAATGATTGTAATGCTCAAACTAAATGAACAATAAGACCTAATACCGAAAATGTAGATTTCTGAAAATACAGAGATTGTTACAAAACTTTGCAGGCAGATCTGAGAAGGGTTTGAACACATGTACCTATCACCAGAAGCTTGTTTTAAGGAGTGAAAAGGGACTCATTTTCCCTTGGGAGAATGGGTCTCAGTCTAAGGCTCCAAAATAACTTTTGATAGTCCTTTGATGTTGGATCTTGGCTTCAGTTTGACACAAGTCCCATTGTCAAAAATTTAGAAATAAAGTCTACAACTTAGTTTTTGTGGCTTGACAACACTAATGAAAACTTGTGTAACAATGTAAAATTGCTTCTTCAAGATCTCTTCAATTCTTCTTCAATCTATAATTTTCACATACACAAAGAGGAAAAATTGTTTTGTTTGTATGGGGGTTTTCCTTGGTCAAACCCCAAGTTTGGTAATTAAATCTTGATAGAAATATAATGACAAAGGAGAAGGAAATGATGAATGAATACTTACTTGCAACAACTCACCACCCTTCAATGGCTTCCCTAGAGGATTGAAGTCAAACATATCACTCCAAGGAACTTGATCTTTCTTTGCTTGATGGATTTGGATACTTGAAATGCTTGGATGCTTTAGGATCAACAATACATGTTAACCTTCACAAGATGAACACACATATAGACTTGGACATGATGTTAGTCCATCTTGAATTGTTGCAACAAATGACTAATGAATCTACTCTTAAATGCTCAATTATGCTCTTGAAAATAATATTTTTCCATATGAAATTGCTTCTTGATCCTTAGATTTCAAATGATAAAAAGACTAGGCATTTATAGGTGTCTATCTAATTTCCCAAAAAACTAGATTCTAAAAGCCAAAAATTGCAAATTGAATTTGAATCATTAAAGTACCACCAAGAACATATTTTAAAATAGGTCTAGGCACTTAAAGGGGACCCATTCGCCCATGGGTGAATGGGTTCTTCCCTATAAGTCCAAAACACACATATTCCATGGTCATTTAATTATTAAATGCATTAATTGAATGTCGGTTCTCCTTTCGGAAAATGGTAAAAATGAGGCTTTAGGGTGCATAATTTGGAAAATTAGAAGCTTAATTAAGTCAAATAAATTAAGGGACCCAAACATAGTGTGAAATTTAAAGGTATACAATTTTCTACACTATATTTAGCCCCCAATTTAGTGAGAGTATGAACTTATGCTTAGATTCACACTAAAGTAGACAAATATGTGTCAAGAGGGGTCCAAGTGCATAAATGTTAATAAGATAGGATGAAAAAGATCAAGGAGGATGATCAATTCCCCAAGATTGAACATCCCATGGAAAACCAATATAAGCACAAAGGACACATACATGTAAGATATGTGCAGTAGGACAAGATACATAAGCATACAATGTGAAAGCTAATGCAAAAAGGAAGAAAAAGGATAGAATAGCAAGTGTGTTATGCCATGTCCATAAAATATGCTCATAAGGGCTAGTGTAGTATGATATACACTAGGTGATCCCCAAAGACAAAATGAGAAACACACACTAGGACTACAAGGTGTGTACCCATAAAAAGGTGGTAGATACAAAGGACGCACTAGGTCTATAGGTGTATTCCCATATGTCAACCATACCAAAAGTTATACTCCTTGATAACTTTGATAAGGTGCCAAAAAATTATCAATGTGTTATGTCAATGCTACACTAATTCCAACTCTTGTGAATAAAAGTGAAGCCAAAAATATCAAACTAAAAATAAAACTCACCTTAGGAGGTGAAAATGCCAAAATGAACAAATGCCAATGTATGCCCCCACTTTAAAGGAATTGCTAAATACCATGTTGTGAGTAATTACTTTAAAGTAGAAATGATAAATGCCAATTGATAAAAGGGAAATGAGAGCTTATTTGGAAAGCCCTATGCCAATGATATGTTTCTAAATAAAGCTATGTCATTAAGAAGGGTTTCCCCCACATGCAATCTCAAAAGATAACACATAAGGGATCTACAGATTTGGGGTCAATGTATGTCTTTGTTATAGTGATATAATAGAGCTTAGAACCATCATCATTCCCCAAATACTCATAGAACAAAAAACATAAAGGGGGAATGACACATAGAGAGTGAGAGAAAAGGAAAAGCTTTTGGGTCAACATGGAAGAGAATTAAGTGTCTCAACACCTTGCATCGTCTCCAAAAGGAAAACACAAGAAAAAAGAAAAGACAATGTTCACGACATATAGAAGAATGTAGATACAGATAGAAGAATGTCATGACAAATTCACTTCCTTTGTATCCTTGTACCAACGAAGTAACAAGGGTCATCCAAAGAAAGCTCACAAACATAAATATATGCCAAGAAGCATGATACGGGGATCACATTGCATACATGCAATCACAAAGAACATGAAAAGAAAAGTAAGAGAGTATGTCACATGCAAGCCAACCTAAAGTAGGTCATCTACATCCCAATATTTCTC
Source organism: Sequoia sempervirens (assembly GCA_007258455.2). Lineage (NCBI taxonomy): Eukaryota > Viridiplantae > Streptophyta > Pinopsida > Cupressales > Cupressaceae > Sequoia > Sequoia sempervirens. The sequence continues at coordinate 180,024 of VDFB02033897.1, read as the reverse complement.
ATCACATACGGAAGGTGGATAACAAGCCAAAGGGACAACGATGCATGCCATACTAGGAGCATTACTAGGTTCAAAACGTGGTGGGTCACTCTTTTTAGGAGGATTGTCACAGTTACTCGCATCTAAATTCATAGAAGTGGAAAATAATAAATTCAATTCATTATGCACTTCATCAATTTTAGAAATCTCATCATCATCATCATCATCATCATCATCATCCAAGTTAATCACAACAAGAGGTCTAATGATAATGTCCATTGTATGCTCTTTTTTTTGTTGTGGTTTATAATTTTCATGTTGTGGCAAAGGTGGAGAATCATCATTCCTTGTTTGAGTTGGTTGTTGATCTTGGATTATTGGTTTTTTTTTTTTTTTTCTAATTGACTAGCAATAGCATGACGCCTACGACTATGCCTACGCTCTTTAGCATTTCAGTTTCTTCTTGCATGGTTTTCAATTTGTGATGGTGTAGGAGCAGGTTTATCAACTATGGGTCTCTTTTATTCCCTTAGGGGAGGAATAGAAGGGACCGTTGTGGGTTGGAAGACCACTTTCTCTTTAGGTTTATAAACTTTTTTGGTTTTAGGAGGCACAAATAGAATTGTATGGTTATTTCTTGGCCTCTTGTAGGACATAGGTAGTGGAATATCATCATACTTAGTTTGATTATTCAGGAGAGCTTTTGGTTCAAGCATAGGTTCATCCACAACAATGGGAGTGGGAGGAAAAATTATGGATATTTCAATTTCAGGTGGGATATTGGCAAGGGATAACTCTACTATACGCTTTTCTTTGAAATTTTGATATGATTTAAAGAAGAAATCCTCACAAGGTTCAATAGGTTCCATAGGTTTGAGCCATAAGAAATCCAATGAAAAGTTCCCACGGGAAGACAAAGGATTAAATCTGTTATGATGCACTGTAAAAATTTGGTTGTCAAATGAAAATTTCAAGCACTTTTGGATGACCGATGAGATGACATTCATGGAGTGTAGCCATGGATAGCCTAACTTGACACAAAATTGATCCAACGTTAGGATCATGGAAAATGGTACATTCAATTGTTTCGGTCCAAATTTTAATGGAATCTAGTGATCAAACCTATCATAGGGTGAGCAAAACCATCATGTGTTTTGATCCATGCTTTTGATTGTTCATAATTTATTTTGTAAATTTCGTGCACAAATAAGAATTCCTTAGTTATCACATTCTCTACACACATGGGATCAACTAATATCCCATTTGCAGGCTTGTCATTGATTCTTCCGGCTATGTAAAGAGGGCCATTGGGCGCATGTTTAATTATATCACTATTTGAGAAAGTAATATCAAGATACAATTTGGTTTGGCCCTTCCAAGGTTGAACTTCAATGAATTTTATCATGTCATGCATATCATCCTCATTATCACTCTTATTAGCATCAATTATGTCTTGTATCTTATCAACATTCATCACATCATTATTTTTATCACTAGCTTTTACAAATGAGATGGAATGGTTTGGCATTGGATTGGTAAAGATTTACAAATTTTGGTTGGGTGGGGAAACAAATTTATTTCCTTGATCATTAGCACTTCCCAATTGGATGTGATTGGAATCAATGAGGTCTTGCACTATATGTTTAAGATGCACGCATCATTTAGTATCATGAACAACTTGTTGATGATGGTGACAAATGCCATTTAAGTTATAGTTCTGAGGTAAAGACTTAGTGGTATCAAGAGGCCTAACGGGAGGTAAGGTGATCAAATTATTGCTCAAAATTTGTAACATAATCGAATGGAGGGTATCTAGTAATGGGGTTAATTGTCTATTCTTATCTTGAGATTTGTATGGGGTTGTTTTTATGGTACTTGAGGTTCAACATGGTAGTGTTTTTTAGGTTGATTTATTTGTATAAAGCCCTTGTTTTGTTTCTTGAATGGTTGAAAATTGTCATGAGGCACGATTTTCAATTTTCAAGATGGGTTGAAGCAGTTTTTCCTATGCATTGATTAAGTGAGTTTTGATAATCATGAAGAGTCGTGAATAAGTGCGTAAAGGAGGGAAATTTCATCATCCAAAGCTTATCTTGGATATTTTTTTGTTAGTTATCAATGAACATTCTTTGAAGATCAACATCAAGAAGTTTAATGTTGATTTGTGAGTAAAGTTGATAATGTGTTACAAAATTAGTGACCTTTTCATTTGCATTTTGTTTACATTGCATCAAATCAATTAGGGCCATCTTAGGACCAATGTGCACTTGGAAATGGTTGAGAAAGGCATCAACAAGCTCATTAAATGAGTGAATTGAGTTATTAGGTAAGGAACAAAACTATTCCAAGGTTGTATCTTTTAAGGACCTAGGAAAAAGCTTAGACAAGACCTTATCTTCAAAAATGAAATCACTACATAAGGTTGTATATGCTGATACATGGTTGTTGGGATCTCCTTTACCACCATATTTCTCAAATCTAGGTATATATATGCCTTGTGGTGTTTGTGTTCTCAATATCTCCAATGAAAATGGTTTTCTTTTGACATATTATGAAGGTTGTTCATTTTGGTTTTGGTTCAATGTTGTTATTTGTTGTTGAAGGGATGTGACATTTTGCAAAAGTTGGTTTATGACATAATCACTGGTTGTGCTTTGAGATGGAGGTGAATATGGTGGAGGTGTATATGTATTTGGTGGATAACTAAATTGTAAGTTTATGAGAGGTAGGGGGTTTGGAGATATGATGTTTGAATTCACAAAACTAAAAGGATAAAAAATGGAAATACCCAAAGTTGGAGTGATGTTGCTGGTTGGTTGCATTGTTGTAGTAATAGTTGGATGAGTATATGTTTTAATAGAGGCTATGGTTTTTGTTACCCACTTTTACTTATAGCTCAGGTCAAGTTAGATTTATTGGTTTTAATTGCTGAAAAGCCTTTTGTTACCTATTAATTTTTTCACCCCGAGTTAAAACAAGTAAAACTAGATGAAGTTCATCGTTTTAAGGTACAAAAATTTTCATGTTTTGCTGATTGAATGTTCAGTAATCATCATTGAGACCATTTTGCATGTGAATCATAGTTTATTGTGCAAACGTCTGAAATAGAAAATTAAAAAGATTTGCATAATAATGCTTTTATTCATTCTGTAAAAATGTTGAATTCCACACAAGCTGTGGAAGTAACTTTTCTGATTCTTACGATCAAAGGAAGAATGCATAAATAAACTGTATGCTATACAACTGAAAATAACGGAAACATAGGGTAGGAGGTGATTCGTCATTGCCTGGAATGACGAATCGTTGACAGTTGAAGACGTCAACTCTAGCTCCAATTTCAGTTGTAGCTTCCGTTCCAGCTCCAAAAGCATCTACAAGGAATATGAAAGATGACGTTAGAGATTATCTCTAAGCAATAACAGACCAGATCCTATCATATATCTACGCTACCAACAGAAATATAACATGCAGTCGATCAAGCATTCATCAGATAACTGCAAAAAAATTAGAAAATAAAGCATGTAATTCAATGGAAGCTTTCAGCTTCTTATATCTTGCTGACATGTTTGTTTCAGTGTGCAGGAACAGGTTCATCATGTTCATTTATCAGATATGTGGAGTAAAACAGGCTCCCACAAGGGTAGAGCTCGGCATATCAGGTAAATACCTCTCATTCACATCATACATGGGAGTCATTGATATCATCTATGGTCTGAAATAAGAAAGCTGTCATAAAAGCAACTCATAGCAGCAATGTTCAATTCATATGTTTAAGCCAAGTTTTGAACAATTTCATAACAATGACACTGCCCTATCAAATTAAAGTCACATTAACAGAGTATTCAAGTACAGGACATATTTGCAACGATTCATTTTTCTACGAGTTCTTCAACAGTAAGTGGCAAATATGTTCTAAATCAGCATTTAAGAGTAATGAAAGATACATATATGCATTATCTTTTATCAAACAGGCATACAATGTTACAAGTTTCTTTTGTCAAGAGCAGTAGTGATAGCACGATAAACTCATAATGTATGCATATCAAGAAAAGTTACAAGTGCCAGAGCATCAATTCTCAGATTTCAAGTTTGCATCTATCCATCTCAGTCATCCAACAATGATGATGGTGTTGTTAACTCTTTTGAGAGATAGGTAATCTATGGCTCATGGGGATTTTATCCAGGATTGCAGCATGATGATATAGTTATAAACCAGCTTCAGCCAATAGAGACAAAAAATGCAGCCATATACAGTGAGAAAAAAATTAACACTAAACTAGAGTGTTTTTTTTTTTAAATCTGAGAAAAGCTTGCCTTTTAAAATAGAAATAAGATTTCTATGAGTTTTAAAATGCCCAGATTTGAAAAACGTGGCTGTATTTTCTACAAAAAATGAAGTATTTTGTCTGTTGTAGCTTCAAAATCAGAATTTTATGCTCATGGTGCAGCTAGCAAAGTATTTTTATTGCAGATTCAAAAAGAACAGAAAACAGATTTCGAAGTTCTTTAGCTCTTAAGAGTTTAAATGGAATGTTTTTGCAGAGATCTGAAAGAAAACATTAGTTTGCAGCTAGCAAAGTATTTTTATTGCAGATTCAAACAGGCAAATACCAGATTCGAAGTTATAAACAAAGTTTGTTCTTTGTTTATAGAAAATACTTCAAGAAATGCTCATGGCGCAACTTGCAAAGGAAAAAATATTGCAGATTGAAAAGATTCAAAGAGCAGTTTCGAGTTTTTATCAAGTTTGTTTCTTCATTTCTGGAAAGAAATGCTTCAAAGAAATCATGGCGTGGCTGTAATACAAAGAAAATACTACATTCTTTGCAAAAAATCAAAAATAAATCATCATGGTGCGGCTTGTTGGTAAGAGTGTTGCAGATCCAAAAGAAACTAGTAAGTTTATTTTTTATTTTTAAAGGAAATCACTTCAAGAATGTTTATGGCACAGCTTGCAAGTAAATATTGCAGATCTAGAGCAGAAAGACACCAGATTCGAGCTTTTCTAAGAAAATTTGTTCTTTGTCAAAAGAAATTACTTCAAGAACTTTCATGGCAGCTTCAAGAAAAGCAAAAAACTTTTCAGAAATTCGCATAGAAATAAAAAAAACCAAACTTTTATCTCAAAAATACCTCATGAATCTTCATTTTTTCGCATTTGAAGAAGAATACAGCAAGTTCACAACTTTAGATCTTCATAGCGGCCAAAGAAAGTGTAGATTCATGCCCAGATTTGCAAGAAGATCACACAGCAATGAAAGAACGCCATTTACAACAGAAAAATGTGTCCCAAAGTGCCTCAACATTTTTTCAAAAAACGTCATGCTCTTATTTCGGCTCAGAAATGACCAGATTCGAAGTTCCTCATGGCGGAAAATACCAAAACAAATCAAATTCGTGGCTAGGGTTTGAGGAGTGGCGGCGCCCAACAAAGGAGAAGCAAACAAATAAAATGCAAATGAATTCCTTTGTCTTCTTTTAGGGTTCGAACCCTAAGTGTTTGCCCTCATTTTCCTTTTCCTCTTAGCTTTATTCCTTCAAGTCAATAATCTAAGGCTTTTAAAATTTAAATAAAGCTTAGAGTCTTCTTTTAATTTTGCATTTTTAAATCAAAATGACATCTTTATTAAAAATGTTTAACAAATCATTTTTAATAAATGATTATATAAAAATGCAAAGTTTAAAGCTTAGGAGCTCATTTTAAATTTTTTGCATTTTAAAATTCTAAATGAAAATCTTTATTAAAATGATTTGTTAATCATTTTTAATAAATGATATTATTTAAATGCAAAATTAAATTTGACCTTGCTAGGTGGTATTCCAACTTGCACTTTAAAAAATTGTAAAGCTTTATTTTTAAAAGTGATAAATTATAAATCACTTTTGAAAAATAAATGTTATTAATGCAAGTTGAAGATATTTGAGATATGACAAGAGGAGCCTTTAAGTGGAGCATTAAATCTTGGAGATATGACAATCTGTTTATGTCAAGTGGAGGTTTTGGGTTGTTGGATTCAGGGGAGGAGTTTTTGACTAATGTGACACCTTTTTTGGAGACTTTTGAGTCCTATTTATGAGGATTTTTGTTCCTATCCGGGTCTGGGAGACTTTTTCCTATTTTGGGTAAGTTGTTGGAAAGTTTGAGAGCCTTCTTTTAGGGCATTTTTACCAGATCCAACCCCTTATCCAAGGTGGGGCCCTTTTTCTAGGGTTAGGGTGAAGAGATTGAGCTTATTTATTCTCTTCCTCTTTTCTTTTTTAAGGATGCAACATTCTGGAGTGGAAGAGGCTTTGTACTTTTTGGAGAACAGGGTTCTATTTTGGTTCCAAGTATTGTATCAGACTTTGGAGTATGTATTTTCAGAGCCTTTGAGGGCCTTTATACAGCATTTTGGATCTATTTCTGGTGTCATGTTTGTATGCAGATTAGTAATTGATCTTTCTTTTCTATGTTTCTTATCTGAAACCTTTTAAGTTTGTCTCATTTTGGCATCTTTGCGACTAGGAATTCTCTTCACGGGTTAAGGGTTGTATCAATTTTTAGATATATTTACTGTGATTAACATCCTTTAAATATCATTCTGATTTCAGATCTTCCTTTGAAATATTTATGTGTTGAGGGTTTTACCAGTTATTGTATCATCTTATAAATGGCTGTGGGTTCATTCTATGCTAAGGAAAGTGATTTTGGTGTATCACCCATTAATTAGTTTCAGTCTTCAAGTTCCTTTTATCTCTTTTCTCCCCCTTTTCCTCTAAAGTCTTTAGGTTTGAAGAGCAAAAATAGATATTTATTCAACAGGAACCGGCCTAGAATCCGGAGGTCTCATTTTCAGTATTGCATATCCCACATGTAGAATTTGAGTCCCATGTTATGCCAGATTGCTGAGTTTGAAAATCTTAGTAGGGTGCAAATTTGGTGCATAACAGTTGTAGGGGAGGAATTTGATTTCCTCCTTGACTTTGAGTGTATCCCAAAGCTTGAGCACAACTAGCCATTGTAGGAATATGATTATCAATAATATGAGCTAGGATACACACAATCTCTAATTCGTGGGCATTATCAAGCATTCTCCCCATGTTATGTATGATAGGAACAACAATACCAACAATGATAATTGTGGTTTTGCTAGAATATTTTCAAAAAAATTGACCTCTTTATTGGAAGTTTGGGAGTCTTTCTACATTAATGCAACCTGTCAACATGTGCATGAGGTGTACATACATAGGTTGATTCGGCTGGTCTAGTGTTGTTATTGATGTCAACATTGTGGGAAGCATATTTAGTGTACAATATTATCTATACTAGAAGTTGATCTATTAGAGGTTTGATTAAGTGTTATTTGGTGATGATATTGTGGTCTAGTGTGTCAATTTTTGGGTCTGCACTTCACAACAAGAAGAGATGTAATTTTGTTCTCTTAATCATATTATTATGATGGATTCACATATCTATATTCAAGATCTCAAGAATTTTTGTGATGTGTATTGGAAGTTATCAATGATAGAGTTCAACTCTGTATACTACAGTCATCTCTTTGTTTAGTATACCAACATGGGAGATTCCACATTTTCTTGAGAAGGTTGTTTTAATGCTACAGTTCTAAAGATATTCTTTCTGATGTTGATGCAAAGAGAAACTGAAGTAATATCAAATCTGGATGGTGTTTATTTTTAGAAGTGTGTGTTGGATTAAATTTTTTGTGATTAGGTCATATTCTTGGCCAACCTACTGCATGATATGTGTTGAGAAGATTAATTATACCTTGCAGATGTTAGTTGAATCTATTTCAAATCCACGCTGACTTGAAATTGAGTGTTACACATTTTGCTTGGATGAAAAGATGTTTTTAAATCTTGTGTGGTGTCGAAAGGAGCTATTTGGATTTTTTTGTTTACATCTAATTAGGCCAACCTAATTGATGTATGAAATGTATTTGGGTATATATATGAGATATTTTGGAATTGTAAAGAAGTGGTGGAAGCATGAAAGATAAGTGGATGTGCGAACTTAAATGACATGTCAGATACAAGTGGTGTTCAGTGGTAAAATTTCATAATCAAGGCAGATTTGTTGAGCAATTGCTAAGCAAGGCAATACTTCATATTTAGAGCTTCAATGGAACTAAAATACAACACAAGATAGGTGCACTTTGTATCAATTCATATTTTGGTAGATATTTGTGTTTTGGGAGTGAGCCATACCATTTTTTATTTTGGTTGTGAGCCTTTAAGGATGATGTTTCTTGGCAGTGAGCCCCCATAATATACTATATCCGAATATAATATATTGTGAGCTAATCCTCATTGTGGTTTTTCCCATTTTGGGTTTTCCATGTAAAAATATGGTGTTGATGTGTCTTATGGTGTCATGTTATTTTCAATGTCTTCATTCTTATTTGCAGTTATATGTGCTTTAATAATGGGATGGTTTGCAACTAAATGGTTTAATGGAATACTTATTCATCCCCCCTCTTAGTATTCCAAGTAATCAACAATTGGTATCAAAGCTTGGTTCCCCTTAAAAAGTCTAACAGCTTGAGGAAGGTCCTCAAATTTGAATACATGGAAGATAAAAAAATTCTTATTCCTCCAAAAGAGACCTTTGTTGAACATAAAAAAGAAAATAAATATTTGAAGGATAGCCTGAAGGAAGCAAATGAGTGCATTAAGAAGCTAAAGGAAAAATATAGCGAAGTCATTAATCAATTAAAGAAAGCGGATGAGGACATCATCAAACTAAAAGAACAAATGGAAGAAAAGAGGAAAAATGAAGAATAACATAAAGCTAAAATGCAAAAGAAGATGGATGAATGTGCAAAGCTTCAACAAGAAGTCATAATTCTGAAATCAAATTTGGAGAAGGCAAGAAGACATGAAGATAAATTTGTGACAAGCTCTACAATGTTGGATAAACTGATTGCAGGATAGAAACCCTCTAAGGAAAAAAGTGGTTTGGCATTTGAAGAAGGACAAAGTTCAAAAGACATGAAGACTAAAAGCAATGGCAGACAATTCAAGAACCAAAGAAGCAAACCAGGAGGATTTCTATTAGACAACCTAATACTCAAAGGTATTTAATGATGTTTGTTATTCTTGTAATAGGTTTTGACATAGGGAAAAATATTATGGAAAATAAAATGAAACAAAATGATGAAATGAATCAAAATACTCTATCATTCTTTGATCAATGTTTTAAGTGTATGAGAATTGGACATAAAGCTATAGAATGTAGAAGTCAAAAGTTGAACAAGACAATTTATTCATTCAATGGCTACTGTTATCACTACAATTTATTTGGGCACAAGGCTAACCAGTGCAAATATAGATTGAGCAAATGACAATTCAGATGGAAGAATGTTGTTTGTTATAATTGCAACAAACCTAGATACTTTTCCAGAGACCCCAGAAGCAGATATATGAAAAGTGACTATCTGGTAAAAATATATTAACCAATCATTAAGATTGATTCGACAGAGGTTAAGAAGGAAATGGAAAGGATTTGGAGAAAGGAAGGAGAATCTGAATTATCAATTTTATTTGTGCCATCCCCTGGTGTGGACAATCCTATCAGAAGCTAAGCCCATGCACTGGCTTAAGGGGAGCAATAATAAAAAAATCCTAAAAACCCCTAAAATACCAGTTGTTAGGTCGTGACATGAAGATATGTCTTGGAAAAAGGATTTCTAAAGTTATTGAAGAGAGTTGCAGAAGGAAGTATTGTGATGTGGAAGTTTGCTCGAAGTTTGACAACTTTTTCTGCAGCATTTATTGATGGAAAATTTATTAATATAGGTAAAATCATGGAGTTTAAAACATATCTAAGAAGAAAAATTCATTTGATGCAAAGGAAATGCAAATTGAAGAAGAGGAAGTAGATTCGAGGCATGCTTCAGAAGCCAAACATCAAAACCCTATTCTTCACTGGAGAAAATTCAAGAGTTATTTTGCTTACACAATTCTTTTTCAAAATTTTCACTTTTAATGCAATGGATGGTTTGAAGGTAGTGAATGTTTCAGAAAAACTAAAAATTAAATTAAAGAGGAATTCTTTGAATTTTTTTTTGGAAGATTCAAAGGGTGCATTTTCTGGCATTCCCCTTAGAGTGTTACCTACTAAAGATATTATACATACTTTTACGAAAAAATTGAGGAAATGTCACCTGCTCGATTAAGTATTTTGTGGAAAAGTGAATTAGAAGGAAATTATGATGCATATAAAACCCTAGTTGAAAAGAAACTAGATGTATGGAAAATATTTCCACTGTTTGAAGTCGATAAGAAGTACATTCGAATTACATTAAGCAGGATCCATGATGAGTCTATTTGGATTGATGGTGCACACTCGGTAACCAGAGAAGCTTTAAGGGATGTAACTAGTTTGTGGTTCTTCAGACCAATTTTGAGGCAGAAGTCTATCGATGTTCAAGAATTAATAGAAATGACTGGCGCAACTCTTGAAGGAAAAGAACTTGTCTTGAGTACAATTGGAAATCCAGTCATCTGGTATGTTGCAATTCTTGTTGGACATAAAGTTTTCTTACCTAGTAATGCCTATATAGTCTCTACTACTACTGCATACATTGCACTTGACATGGTTGAGAATGGTACAGACTATGATCTTTTCAAGCTACTTCAACAACACCTAATGAAGAATTTGAAAGAAATCAAGAAGAACAAGAAGAGTACATTCTGGTGTGGTACTTTAACAATTTGCTTCATCTTTTACTTCATGAAGGAGATATCAATTATTGGAAAGGTTGAATGGACAAACATAAAGCTAGTAGCACACTAGATAAGGAATCTCATGATGAATTTTGGTGGTTCAAATGCTCAAGAAACTACTCTTGTAGCATTCTTTGGAATGTTCCAGATGAGGATGAATAAGAAGACAAGAATTCTAGAAAGTGTGGTGGAAAAATACTCTGGAGACATCAATTTCCTTATCTCTATTGATTTTTTTCACATGGAAGTAGTTGAGCACATACTTGTGTGAGTTAGATTATGAAATGACTATGGAGGAAGTTGATCATTATGAAAAAGTGCTTCTAGAAAGCTTAAAGGACCCCAAAAAATAGAGTCAAAATAAAATTCTATGATTGAAGCCTCCAGTAGTACAAAAAGAACGGGAAAGAAGAGAAAAAGTGTTGTTACTAAGCAAGAGATCACATAACAAGAAGTCAATTTGGGGTAACCCAACATGAGCATGAAAGTGAAAAAAATACAAGACCTAAATGAAGCATTAAAATATCTACAAGAAGTGATTCTTGATGCTAGCATAAATTCATCTATCTCCACTTTGGAAAATCTCAGGAGTATGGTTGATTCATTGAAGGTATACATCTTTGGATTGAAAGAGAAAATAGGAAATGAATTAGGAACAAGTACTACAAAATAAAATATAGAAGGCATTAGAAAGAAATGTGCAGATGCACACCATAGAGTCTTGAAGGAATTGAAGGATGTCCAGGACTATGAAGAAGAAGCTCAGGAGTTAATCTCTTTCTACCTGAATTGGTCTGTCTGGACATTAAATGCAAGAAATGAAATAAATAGAATGAAATTCAATTGAGCACTCAAGTAGATGTTTATAGCTTGGAAAATGATAGGGACAATCAGAGATGGTCCTACATCATGCAATTGTAGGAAAAATTATTTAGCCTACAAAATTAGAGAATAGAAGTGATCAAGCAGTATGTGGCACTTAGAGATTTAGTAAAAATTAGGCACACTCATGTATCTAGTGCCCTTGCTAGTGTTGACAGTCTATTAGAAATAAATCTCAACCCTAACACCAAGGAAGAAGGTATAGATTCTTTAACAAAGCTTGAATTACTATACAAGACTCTTGCACATGCAAAAGGTTCTTGGGAAGAAGGTAAAGCTACATGGCAGGATATCTTGAGGAATCTTAAGGGATATTCATCATCAGGTTAATATGTTCATATTCGTTTGATCAATTTTTCATGCATACATACATATATTCAAGGGAAATATACCAGACCCCTGCATGACCTTTGCCATTGATGTCAAAGAGGGAGAGATAGATAGAAAGAAGAAAAACATTTTTTTTCTTGGAAAACCTTTTTGGAATTTTTGAAAGTCAAGTTCAAATTTTGTAAGGGGTAGTATTAATTTTGAAAGGAGCATTCAATTAGTATGAACAATGTTTTTTTGATATGCATGTTGCCATGAATGCCAAAGGGGGAGATTGTTGGAAGTTTGGGAATCTGTTTGTATTGATGCATCCTGGCAACATGAGCATGAGTTGTACATACATAGGTTGATTCAGTTGGTCTAGTGTTTTCATTGATGTCAACATTTTGGGAAGCATATTTAGTGTATAGTGTTATCTATACTAGAAGCTGATCTATCAAAGGTTTGGTTAAGTGTTCTTTGTTGATAGTGTTGTGCTCCAGTGCATCAATTTTTGGGTCCACACTTCACCACAAGAAGAGATGTAACTCTAGTCTCTTAATCATATCATTATGACTGATTCATACAACTATATTCAAGATCTCGAGAAGTTTTGTGATGTGTATTGGAAGTTATCAATGAAAAATTTCAACTCTGTTTACTATAGTCATCTCTCTATTCAGTATACTAGTGTGGGAGATTTCACATTTTCTTGAGAAGGTTGTTTTGATGCTATGAATCTAAAGATAGTCTCTTTGATGTTGATGCAAAGAGAAACTAGAGTAATATCAAATCTGGATGGTGTTTATTTTGAGAAGTGTGTGTTGGACTAAATTTTTTGTGATTAGGTCCTATTCCTAGCTGACCTAATGCATGATACGTGTTGAGAAGATTAATTATACCTTGTGGATGTTAGTTGAATCTATTTCAAATCCACACCGAATTGAAATTGAGTATTACACATTTTTCTTGGGAAAAAAAATATTTTAAAATCTTGTGTGGTGCTGACAAGAGCTATTTTGGATTATTATGTTTACATCTAATTAGGCCGACCTAATTGATGTATGAAATGTATTTGGGTATATATATGAGATATTTTGGAATTTTAAAGAAGTGGTGGAAGTGTGAGAGATAGGTGGATGTACGAACTTAAATTTCATATTAAATGCAAGTGGTGTTTAATGGTAAAAGTTTAGAATCAAGGTAGAGTTGTCGAGTGACTGCTAAGCATGGCAATATTTCATATTTAGAGCTTCAATGGAACTAACATACAACACAAGATAGGTTCACTTTGTATCATTTCATATTTTTTTAGTGGGCCATACCAATTTGTGTTTTGGCAGTGAGCCGTCCCATTTTGTATTTTGGATGTGTGCCTTTTAAGGACAGTGTGTCCTAGTAGTGAGCCCTGTAATATACTATATCTAGATATAATATATTGTGAGATAATCCTCTCCTAGGTATGGGATGGTCATTAATCCATTCTTCCCCTAGTTCTATGATTATTCTTTTTGTAGCTTCCTCTTGGAGGTTTACCCCCTTTCACGAACAAGGGAAGGTACCTAGGAGATGTATGGAAGGGTCCTTAAGAAGGGCCTTCAGACCATCTTTCGTAATGGCTATGGTATCCAAGAATCTCCATCCTCGTAAAACCCATTGTGTAAGCCATGTGATGTGAACTATGTGTGATTGTTGTGATATATGGATAAAATTGTAAATAAATAACATGTGAAAAATACTTGACTACTATGTGAGAAGAAAGTGACAAATAAAATCAGGACTACTATTCTTAAGACAAGAATTGATATTGAAACAAAAAATAATGTTTTCTAACATCATGAGTGATGTGTATGATGCAAAAAGGGAACTTTAAAGGGTGTCCAAGGATGTTAATGTGTTTGGATATATGTTGGTGTAATTTTCAATTAAGGATGCTAACTTCATGGATGACTAGTAACACTTGTTATATCGTGAATATATTGGATAAATGTTCTATGGCGAGAAATTTTTTTCTAAGTATTTGGATGATTGTTTCAAGGAAGGATGTATCTAAAGTGTACTTACAGTTGAATATTTGATTATTTCATTAAGAGAAAAGTAATTATTATGTTTAATAGATTTACAAATACTATGCTTTACACCTTAACGATTTCCAGGAGGAAGTCTAAGCTAAGGGGAGGGGGATGTAAGACCCCCACTTGGCATGTAGTAAGGCCCTAATTTGTTTTATATTTTTCCTAAATAGATGGTAGGATGTATTGTGGATGATAAATAGTGTGATTATTTGACAATATTCTTGCATTTCATTTTGACATTTTTATTGACGCTACCATAAAGGAGTTAGGACTCATGAATTGTGAATATGAGTTGAAATTCTAAATGAAATAGTTGTACAATTAAATCATATTTCAGCTATCAAATTAATGTTATTTATGATTGTTGCTTATTGTCTCATTGGTAATGTGGAGGAAAGGAAGAGTGTCAGTACGAGAAGGGAAGACCAATTAGAACACATCAAAAAACATCTCCTAGTGATCATGAATTTGACCTTCTTTTTAGGGATTAGGAATAAGTAAAGTTAATATGTTGGTGAGGGTTGATATTAAAAGGGTAATGTGTAATTGATTATGTGTTATATGGGTGTAAGTGGGGTTGGGGGTTAGGATCCATTATCCAAGTGTGAAACTCGGATGGAACCTTAAGTGGGTCTTTAAAGAGGGTTGTTAGTCAATTTCCTTGGTTGGGATGCAAAAATAAACCCCTTAGGGTCTATACCATAGAGGTAGGGGTCAAGTGGGCATGCAATAGGGCCTCAAGGACATGATTTGACTCTTGAAAAGTCCTCATAATGAGGAGTGACGAATTTTGAGGAAAGGATGGGGGTGAAAAGATCTAGGAGTTTTCCAAGTGCATGTTTTCTTTTTAATAAGGAAAAGACTCTCATTGATGGAGGTAGGTACACTCCACACATCCCCATCCAAAAATTGCAAGTTGAAACCCCTATATATTTTGGAGAAGAAGAATGAGGGGGGTGTTACCCACTTCTCCTCTTGGAGAACTTTAGTGATGGTAGAAAGAATGAGAAGAGGAGAGGAGTACACCTCTTTGGGAAGATAGTGATCAATTTGGATTGATTTGGAGAGGAGAGAAGGAGGAATATTTTAATCCCCTCACTTAAAGAAAAAACATAATTTTTTCCTAATTTCACCCTCCCTTGTTTTATTGTTGTAAGATGTGAGCATGTTTATATGAATTGTTGTTGAATATGGTGAGTGAAGAGCCCATAGGCATGAATTTTGATGTCATGACATTTCATCCTTTTTGTAAATTTGAGAAGACTCCATGCGTCATCTTGGGGTTGACATAATTTCTTGCTCGGGGGTATGGCTAGAGCCCACGAGGCTCCATGATGTCATTATGGTAGGGTGGAGAGCAAGCCTTAATGCCCTGGTTTGTTGGCCATTTGGCTTCTATGTATTGTTGTAATAATGAGAGTTTATGTAGGGAAATGGTAATTGTTGTAATGAAGGAAGGCAAGTTTCTTCTTCCAAAATGATTGCATTATGATACTTTACCTTGTAATATTCTTGAGAGAAATATTGGAGACATTTACATTCTTTTGAGATATTTGCTTGTAACACATATTTGAATGTTGCTATTATATTGTTTGCAAGAAAAAAAATGGTTATTTATGGTTCATAGAGAGTTTGATCATTGTTGTTAGTGGAAAAAAATAGAAGCTAAATGGATTTTGATTTAATACTATTACAAAAATTAGATTATAGATAAAGAGAATTTGAATGGATGATAATTTACTTGTGTTTATCTCAAAATGGGTAATAGAAGTAAACATAAATTTCAATTGTCAACTTTAAATGTCTCACTTAATTATTGGCCATACGTGGACTTGGGTGTGGATCTGGTAGTTACGAGTACTAATGTGTGGAAATCTCAATACTTTAGCGGTTAGGCTGGCAAGAGGCTAGTGGTTAATGCTAGAGAGGCTTAAACTATCTCATGTAGTTATTGCTCTTAGCAGACAATCATTAAAGGTTTATTGTCAGCATGGTAAGGGAGGATTGATAGTAATGCTAGTATCAATATAAACATTAATGATAACAACAATACCAGTATCAATACGGTATATAAGGGTGAACCCACAAAAGTGATTTACAATTGGAGTGAGGAAGGAAAACTTGAAAAAAATGACCCCATGGAAAAAAAATTAATTTTTGGGGTTTGAACGAACTAATTGGTTCGAACAAACCAAAAGAGCGTTCACTAGAACTAGGTTTCAAGTGAACCCATTCAATGAACTTCCCACCATTCCCGCCAAAAAACACAAAGGAAAACCCTTTTTGAAAGGGGGTTCAAATGAACCCTAGTTTGAATGAACTCCTTAGGTTTGAATGAACCCCCCCCGGTTTGAGTGAACCCCCCTTTTCCCACCTTTCCACTCTCTAGCACATAAAAACATCAGAATTTTTCCCTTCGAAGCTCGGGCTAAGGAAGAAAATGGAGAAAACTTCATAGACCCAATTGGATGATGGTAGTCCTTAGAATGAGCTATCCAACGAATATAATTTTAATATGTTTTGGTTTTATTATGTATTTGTTTTTTTAGTTTTATTAAACATAGGTTTTTCATTGAAAATCAAGCTCTATGTTCTGCACATGTGGAAAAATAGTAGATTATAAAAAAAAAATTGAAAAATATGAGTGCACCAGTTATTGAAGTCCTTGATCCAACAAATTTTTTTTTTGAATTTTGATACATACAAAAAAAGCTACGTGTTATACAATTCGCCTATATTTGAATTATAATTGGTTTGACGTCGAAACTTGATTAAATAAAAAATATTCAATAAAACACTATCTAACCAATTGGAAGCACTAGATATCAGAGTTACAAATCTAAATTTGAAAGAATTAGAATTTTATCCTTCATGGAAAAAAAGTTATGCATTATATGGTGAGCATCACTCCTTAAAAATGTTGTTTCCTGAAAAAAACTAGTTTTTGAAGGAGATGGAAAAAGAAGTGCAATATGATTCCAAAAATTTTGAAAAATATATATTTAGAATCTACAGAAAAAATTTCACAAATCACTAGTTTGCATCATCTTCAAATTCCTCATGATTTAGCCGCTATAGGTGCCCAAAAGTGAAGATTTAGTTAGAAAAAAATATTTTAGTGTCCAGTTTGGAAAAAAATTATAAACCAGTATTGTGGGATCACCCATAATTGGTTAATTATATGCAAATAGTAGTAATTTTGTGTTAGATATTAATGTTAATTGCAATACTATGAAATCCCATTATTGCTACACAATAGTTGAAATTAAAAGTATGAAATTGCAATGATATAGGATCATCTAGCATATTGAGCATTAACAAGTAATAATATTGTCAAGTAATAGAGTGCATGTCATGAGAATTATAAGGCTTGATAGCAATGCTATTATCTCTT
Source organism: Sequoia sempervirens (assembly GCA_007258455.2). Taxonomy (NCBI): domain Eukaryota; kingdom Viridiplantae; phylum Streptophyta; class Pinopsida; order Cupressales; family Cupressaceae; genus Sequoia; species Sequoia sempervirens. The sequence goes on along the minus strand of VDFB02033897.1, from coordinate 162,660 downwards.
TGTATGAAGATGATAATAGAATAATATTCATTGCAAAAAAAAATTTATAGACGATAATAATATTATCATGATATTATTATATCAGTAAAAGGAAAACTAACAAGCACAATTGATAATGGAAACTTGAGATCAAATTTTTAAAACTCATTCCTCTATTAAGGATATTAAGAGTATTAGCCTGGTAATTGTGAATTAATAATAAAATTAATATTTTGTTTTAATAGTAATAGTAATCCTTGATGAGGTTCAAAATAAAGTAGCAACTTAACAAATGTCCTTAGATGAGTAGCAACATTAGGACGATTAAATCTAAATATTGATATTAATATCATTTTAGTTGAAGATATTAATATAAATATGAAGTACTAATTAGATACCTCAAATATCTATGTGAATATAATTGGATAGTAAGTAATATTAATATGAATATGAAAGGGATAATTGAGCAATTCATACTACTGTAATTTCTATCTAATGTTATTAATGTCAATGTGGGAGTGTTAATTAATAATATTTCTAGTAGGATTAATAATTATTACATTAAGCCTTTAGAGAGCTAATATCCTTTGATTGGTAAATGCAAAACAAAAAATATCAGTAATCACATATGAACTCGCATCATAGAGAATTTGAAAGACATTAATGTACCATGGAACTAACATTACCATATGTTGGTTATTGAAATATATATATATATATATACACACAAAAAAAAAAAAATTCTTAACACGGGTATTAAGGTCAATGTTAACATTAATATTAACATCTTATAAATATTTTGATTTCAATTCAAACAAGATATAACAGAGTATAGTTATTTGATAGTGCCTTAAGTGGAAGGAGTTATTTAATGGTATCATTTTCTATCACTCGTTAGTCGAATTGCAACCAAACAAAGCATCTCCAACTCTCACCTAGGTTGATGAATAACAAAAAAAAATGTTGGATCTTTCTAGAAAAATTTTTGGGCATGACACACTTGCTTTGCTTGCACTTTCAAACCTTCCAAATCATGACAAGATGCTTTAGTGTGTTCTAAGGAATGACATACTGCATACATTATGTGGAGTTTCCACAATGATATCTTGGACCTACTTACCATACTTAGAGTTTATATGAATTTGACTTCGAATTTTTTTTGTAGCATCCAATAATATGCAAACCCTAATAGGTTTTGATGGGTTTCTGAAGAACACCAAATCATGTTTAAGGAAAATCCCTACTTGATTTTCCATAATTTCTATTAGTTTAAGTTCCCTATATTCTAGAGCTAAGGAATGCATTTGGATCCAAGTTGGAACAAATTTAGCCTCAAACTATTCAAGTTTGAAATTTGGTGTCCATGATTGCATGCACAAACCAGAACCTTCAAAAACCCATGACTTTACTTTGAAAATGATATCTCTATGAGCCTTTGTATCAAAGAGTACAAAAAATATGCCCTTTGCATGCTCTAAATAGAAAATCTACGAAGCTCCTTCCTATTCATCAAATAATATATTTTTCAATAACTCTATATTTAAGGTGAGATTCCAAAACTTACAGATTAGGGATCATTGCTGAAGATCATGGATTTGAGCTTGTAACAAATCCTCAAACAAAGTAACATTGACAATACCCTTTTGTTGTGCACCCCTTTCACTAATCTAAGATTGTTGTTGTGGAACTTTTTGCAAAGGGGTTTCACCTTGATTTAAGTCTTTGTGCCTCCATTGCAATGAAGCTTTTTAATTACTGTGTGCTCTTTTCTTGTTAGCCCTCTTCTTACCCTTTCTTTGATATATGGTCTTTGAAACTTCTGCATGGTAATCTTTCTTTTCGCCCTTCTACTTCAGTTGTTCTTCCTTTTTATGTTTAGTAATTTGTGTCTTTTCCTTTGGATCAAAAGAAGCACCTTGCTCATTTTGAATATTATGAGTTCTTCGCCTTTTCATAATCCCTTTTATTTTGGTCTTCACTCTTCTTCTAACCATTGTGCCTTTCATACATATCCTTTTTTTGATCTTCTTTCCTTGCATATTCATGTTTCTTTTGAAAAAGAACCCTTTGACCACCCAAGGGATCCTTATTGTGCTGCAAATGTATCATTGGTCTTTTGGATTGAAGGGAGCGCCTCTCTACTTTGACTCATTACATGCAAGTGATCTGTTTTGAGGAAGAACTTTAGATTTTGTTGAAACCCTAAACGATGAAAAATTTACATTTTTTTTTACTAGAGATCAGCTTCACTGTCTTTGTAGAGTCAATTCAAAAACCATGAATCAATTTCATAGTGTCTTTTTTGTAGACCTTCCGCTTGCGAACAATGAGATCTTTCATCTTCACATATGTCAAGAATTTCCTATTTGTCTCTAACCAATCATTTGTCATGTTGTCATTGATTTCCTACTTTAGTATAGTTGCAAAGGTTGTTGGCCTGACTTGTGTTTGAGGAGATTGTTTTATTTGGAAAGTGTTGCATGTTGCAGATGTTGTAGATGTGTTGCAGAGATGTTAGTAATGTTTATAATGAAGTGAATAATAAATGCACATTTGAAATCACAAAATGGTAGAGTGAAAATGGTAGGGTAATGACTACTTTTTAGAAAAATACAGGATTCCTCCTTCTTGTGGCCCTCAAGGCTATAGTAGACAGGTTCCTCAACACCGTGGACCCACTGACAATCCAATTTGGCAACATTCAAGGCATGGGACATATGCTGTTAGACATTTTTTTAAAATTAATTTTTGAAGTTAGAGTAATTATAAGTTGGACACAGGTGTATGTCGTCATAAATAAATTGTTTTGTATCTATTAATTTTTTTTGGATAAAACAAGAACATCAATACCTAGTGCACATATTTTTTAGATATTTTTTATATATTTTTAAATTTTTTTTGCGTGTGTGAAACAAATACCTTGATGTTTGGTAAAAAACCTACATTCACAAGAAAGAAAATATAAATATAATAATAAAATAAAAAATAGTCAAAATTATACTCTTTCGAAAGCCTATAATAATAGCTACATACTAACAAAACATCAATTCTAAATGACTTTATTTGATCACTCAAAAGGTAAATAAAAAGTGTTTTTTGTTAGCATTTTGATAGGTGCGAAAGAGACTCCATTATGGGTATGATTTAAGACTAGAGTGGTTCTATCCAAGGGGGTTTGATCTAAGGGGGTCTTATCTAAACTTATTCAATTAAAACCCTTTGGATAGAACCCTTTAAGGATTAAATCATTATTTTTTCTAAAAAATATGTGATTTTAGAAGAAAAAAAATTAGGATGTCCCAAGTTTGGGACCCATTATTATGGGATGAAACTACTTGATCATTCTAGAGTGCACTATTCTAGTGTAGTCTCTTAAGTGCCATAAGATAAAATAAATGTTAAACCATGATGGAGTGGTTCTCAGAGCTCCTGATACCTAAAAATGTTTCGTCTATACCTAAAAGTCAATATAACATCCCTCCACATTAACCTCTATCAATTTTGGTCAACTCAACACCATTTGACCATGCCAACTTAGAATGCATACTTATGAAACTATTAGTGGTGAGTAGTTCAAATTTGAAAAGGAGCATAATTTTTGTTTCATGCATCTTGGAGAAAAAATTATTGTGCCAACATGTTAAGGTGGGAAGGTAAAAACTAGGGAAGCCCTTTGTTCATTCACCAAGTCACCCAATCATTCCAAAGTGAACTATTTTGGTGTATTCTCTTTAGTGCCATAAGAGTAAAAAACTACAGAACTATGACAAAGTGGTTCTCAGAGCTTGTGGTACATAAAAATGCTTTTTCACCTATAAGTTGATATGGTATCCCTTGACATTAATCTCTATCAATTTTGGTCAACTCAACACTATTTGACAATGCCAACTTAGAATGCATACTTGCAAAAACTGTCAATGGAGAGTAGTGAAAATTTGGTAAGAAGCATATTTTTTGTTTCATGCATCCTAGAGAAAAAGTGATTGCACAAACATATCAAGGTGGGAAAGTAAACGTTAGGGAAGGCCTTCATTTTTTCTCCAAGTGATGGGATCATTTTAGAGTGCACTATTTTGACGTGGTCTGTTAAGAGCCCTAAGAGAAAAATACTATCAAACTATGACTTAGTGGTTCTCAAAGCTCGTGGAACCTAATACTGTTTCATCTAGACCTATAAGTGAATATGACACCCCTCCATATTAACCTCTCTTGATTTTGATCAAATCAACACCTATTGAGGATGCCAACTTATAATGCATTCTTGCAAAAATTGTCAATGGAGAGCAATGCAAATTTGGAAAGAAGCATATTTTTCATTTCACGTGTTATGGACCAAAATTGAATTTTCCAACACATCATGATGGGTGGGTAAACACTAGAGAAGGAACTTGTTTGTTTCCCAAGTCACTTGAACATTTTGGGGTGTTGTATTCTGACATAGTCTCTTAAGAGCCTTTTGAGAAAAAAACTTCAAAATATGATCAAGTAGTTCTTAGAGCTTGTGGAACTCAGGACTGTTTCTTTTAGACCTACAAGTGGATATGGAATCCCTCAACATCAACTTCTCTCATTTTTTGTCAACTCAACTCTATGAACATATATTTGTGTCCCTATTTATCACTATCAAAGAAGACCTACTTTACTGGGGTACTTTATTTTTTCTTTTAGGGAAGTTGACATGTGATCCCCCTATTAACATTAAGGGGGAGTGTTAGTTAGGGGTCATACCCTTATAACATATATATAATATTCTAATATAAGGTTATATTATATGCTTTATTAAGCACGTCCCATTTAAAATATAATTATAGTCTAGTAACTATTAAATTATTTATGAATTGTTATTTTGAATAGGTGTGACTAATACCCATCAAGGTATTATGTTACCTTTTCTCCTATATCTAAGGAGGTTCCCTCTCATTTGAGAGGAGGAGAATTTTGGAGATTGATTCTAAATTCTATCACTATGCTCATGAGGTATTGTTGGCCATATGAAAGTATGAAGAAGTGTTCCCCAAGTTTGGTCTATGTTATAATAAACTATTATTGTAAGTGTTTTTATAAAATGATGCTTTATGGGGTTTTTCTACTTGAAAATGTTCTCCCCATGTATATCTTGTGTAATTTATAAAATCTATGCTTGTATATTTCTCATTTTATTTATTTTATATTTTCCTTATAATGATTAGTATCCTAAGATCCTAATTTCTAACATACATACGCATGAGATTCATGAACATACATGCATACACATATACATACACACATGAACATACATGCATACACACATGAATGTATACATACACATGAGATTCATGAACACACATGCATACATATGAGATTCATGAACATATGTATGCATATACATGAGATTCATGAACATACATACACATGAGATTAATGAACATACATACAAATGAGATTCATGAACATATATGCACTAGAGATTCATGAACATGTATAAGTATGAGCGTCCAAATCTAAGCAATCTATCTACATACCTTGTGCATTGTTAGAATACACATAAAACATCACATTCATCATCAATATAACTAATAATGTCCATATGATATTTTCCATGTCCTCGTGTACAAATACATCAATGCAATCTTCAGTAAATCAACTCTACAAAACATACACATATCCAAAAATGTGCCTCTATGGCATCTATCTCCTATAGATATCATCTTAACCTATCCCTCTATGTGGATATATGCCATTCTCATCTCTACCACCCTAAGGTGATCCCTACCATTGTTCTTATAGATGTCACTCTATCTCTCTACTTGTATCCTCACTCAATGAGATAGATCTCAAATCATTGCTACTCTAAAAAACATTTGCATTTAAATATTAAAAAAATGTTAAGCCCATATTATTATAATCATCAATACACCTCAAAATTGTTAAGCCCATACCATAAATTTTTTAAGAAAAATAATCTTCAAGACCTATTTTAAACTCAATAATGGTGGATTTATTACCATCACAACCTCATTGTGGTCCATACTTGTGTGAAATAGACCTTCACATAAATATTGAAAAAATATTGAGCATAATCAACATGGACTACAAAGTTAATTGAACATTCTCTCAAACCAAATATGATGTAAGATTAAGAATCACTGCTTAAAATTCTATTTTCTTGTGATTTGTTTATCTTATTTTATTTTAATCGACAAGAGAATACCATCATAGACCTTGTCTACCATGAAAATGACAACCACATCATGAATTTGACAGCTCAAGACCTTACCCAACCTAATGATCCCATGCCTTTAGTTTATCCAGAACTTATTGATTGGGACAATGATGCACCTATCCATATCCCTACATTTAATGATGATGAGGACATTATAAATTTCCTTTGTTCCTCTAATGAGGAAAACAATTGTTTCATCCAAGAATTTCATACTCACGATTTTGATAGGGGGGTGTCAAGTCTCTTAGCTGCAAAATAAATGAAATAAAAGATGAATCTATCGGTGAAAACCGAAAAATGGCAGTGGTAGATCACAACAAGAGAAAAATAAAGAGTGAATCTGACAGTGAAAACCTTTCTGAGGCACTGAAGGATGAGAAACTTGACACTCTTCCCAAGCATTATCACGAAAGATCTTCTATTTTGATCGAACCAACAAAATCAATCAACATAAGTATAGTAGAGCAGCCAAAAATCTTGCAACTTGTAGCGTCATTAACAGTTGAAGAAGTATTGAAATTCATGGAGTTCTTGAAGGAGAATCAAATCAACTTTGCTTGGTCATATGCTGATATGCCAGGGTTAGATCCTAATCTGATAATGCATCATTTATCTATAAACGTAGGGGCAAAACCTGTGAAGCAAAAACTTAGAAAAATGCATCCACATGTTGCATTATTGGTTAAAGAGGAATTAAAGAAGCTTTTAGATGTTGGATTCATTCGGACTATTGACTATGCAGAATGGATTTCCAATATTGTACCTATTTCAAAGCCAGATGGAAGGATTAGAATTTGTAGAGATTTCAGAGATTTGAACAAAGCTTGTCCCAAAGATGACTTCCCTTTTCCAAACATAGATATGATTGTTAATTTAATTGCTGGCCATGCAATGTATTCATTAATGGATGGATTTTTCAAGATACAACTAGATAAAGATTGCACCAGAGGATCAAGATAAAACAACGTTTACATGCCCTTGGGGTACCTATTGCTGGAACATAATGCCATTTGGGTTAAAGAATGCAAGAGACACTTATCAAAGAGCAATGACGGCATTTTTTCATGATATGATGCATACATTCATGGAAGATTACGTTGATGATCTCCTTGCTAAATCTCACACACGAGAAGGACATCTAGAAATCTTGTCAAAAATCTTTATCAGAATGGAGAAGTTCAATGTTCGACTTAATCCAAAGAAATGTGTCTTCGGCGTTACATCTTGAAAACTCCTAGGATACATTGTTTCAGAAAAGGGCATAGAGGTTGATCCAGAAAAAGTACAAGCTATAATGGACATGTCACCACCATGAAATATCAGTCAACTTCGATCATTGCAGGGATGACTACAATCCATCAGGTAGTTTATAGCTCAACTGGCAGACAAAAGCTTACCATTTACACATTTATTGCATAAAAATGTCCCATTTAAATGGGAAGAAAAATGTGAAGCAGCATTCAATCAGATCAAGCAATATCTTATGAAACCACCAGTTTTAATTCCACCCATTCCAGGAAAGCCACTCATATTATATATTTCAGCAACATAAGTATCCTTGGGAGCATTACTAGCACAAGAGGATTCTATAGGCAAAGAAAGGGCCATATACTATATCAGTAGAACTTTAACAAGTCATGAATTAAACTACACTTTCATTGAAAAGGCTTGCCTTGCAGTGGCGTTTGCTTCTCAAAAGTTGCGACACTATATGTTGGCTCATACCGTTAAGCTGATAACCAAAATTGATCCACTAAAATACCTTTTAAGCAGAGCTACTTTAACAAGAAGACTTGCAAAATGGGTAATGATCTTAAGTGAATTTGACATTCACTATGTAGATCAAAAAGCTATTAAAGGACAGGTCATCGCAGATCAGTTGGCCGAAGCAGCTTTACAAGAAGAAAATCCAATGCACATTGATTTTCTTGATGCAGATGTCTTCACAGCAACAATTAAGAACTCATGGACATTATACTTTGATGGATCTTATACGCAACATGGCTCGGGGGCAGGGATTCTTTTTGTCACACCTGAAGGACATACCATTCCACAATCATATCGGTTGGTGTTTCCTTGCACAAATAACATAGCTGAATATGAGGCATTGCTCATAGGGATAAAGATAGCCTTGGAATGGCGGATTATAGAGCTGCAAGTCTATGGTGATTCACAACTTGTCATTAATCAAATCAATGATGATTATCAAACTAAAGATGATAAGTTGCTACCTTACAAGAACATGGTGGATGATTTTAAAAAGTATTTTATGTCAATCAAGTTTTCACAAATCCCAAGGATTGATAATAAAGCTACAGATGCAATGGCTACAATTGCTTCTTTATTACAACTATCAGAAGATCAAACCAAGCATGAATTCTTGGTGGAACAATTGTTTTCTCCCGCCTATGATAATCCTCAGACCCAAGTCAAATGCCATTTAACCGGTTTTGATTCGCCTTTATATGGTAAGACTTATACCTATTTGAAAGATAACATTTTACCTCCGGACTTATCTCAAAATCAAAAAAGGAATTTCATATGCCAATCATCCCGTTATACCTTGATCGCCGACATCCTTTACCGATGTGGTCTTGATGGTACACTCCTTTGATGTCTTGAACGTGATGAATCTGAACAAGCCTTACAAGAGGTTCATGGTGGTATTTGTGGAACTCATTTAAGTGGTATGACCTTAGCCAAAAAACTTGTTAGAATGGGATATTATTGGCCTACCATGGAGAAAGATTCTTTTACTTTTGTCAAGAAGTGTTCTAAATGCCAGATTCATGGGAATCTTATTCATGCACCTGCACAGGAACTGCAACCTTTCACTCCGTCATGGCCTTTTTCTCAGTGGGGACTAGATCTTGTTGGAAAAATTCATCTTTCATCATCAAATGGGAATAAATTCATCATCACAGCTAAAAAATATTTTACAAAATGGATCAAAGCTGTTCCTTTGACGACCGTGACCGGTAAACAAATCTCTTCATTCATCCTGAATTACATCATCTGCCGATATGGAATTCCAAATTCTATAATCACTGATAATGGGAGGCCTTTCAAGAATCAGGATGTTGATGAACTTTGTGAAAGATTTCACATCCAACACAGGTTCTCTACACCTTACTATCCACAAGGTAATGGTCAAGCAGAAGCTTCAAACAAAACAATCTTGAAGATCTTGAATAAGACAGTAAATGATGCCGGTCGTGATTGGCATGTCCAATTAAATCCAGCTTTGTGGGCATACAGAACCAGTATTCGCACACCAAAAGGAGCTACCCCATATGCCTTGGTCTATGGAGCAGAAGCAATCTTACCATTAGAGGTTGAAATAACTTCACTTCGGGTCTCACTCAAAGGACTGATAAATGATGAAGACTACAGAGTATCTCGTCTGCAAGAGTTAGAACTATTAGATGAAAGACGTCAACATGCAGCTGACCATTTGAAGGGTTATCAACAAGTTATGTCTCGTAGCTATAATCACAGAGTTAAACCATGAACATTTCAAGTAGGTGACTTAGTCTTGAGAGAAAATTCATGTAATCAGCAAGACAAAGAAAGGAAAGGAAAATTTGAACCAAACTGGCTTGGTCCATTTGTCATCATTACAGCATACGGTTCTGGGGCATATCAGTTGTCTACGTCAGAAGGGGGCCTGTTTGAAGAACCAATCAATAGCATTTATTTGAAGAAGTTCTATGTCAGAATCATGCAAAAAATCCATAAAAATAAAAAAAAGTCTTGAAAATATCCATAAAAAATCAGAAAAAGTCCTGAAAAAATCATAAAAATCAGAAAAAGTCTTGAAAAAAATCCATAAAAATCAGAAAAAGTCTTAAGAAAAAGTGCAATAAAAACAAGTGGTGAAAACTTGGCAAACAGGCACTACTTGTGATCAAAATGGGCTCCTCCATCTATTAGCTTATGTCTTGCATTCACTTTCTGCATCGTCCATCCATATCTATCATTTGTACATATCTTTCATATCCATATCATGCAACGGGAATCCTTATGTTTCATTATGGCTTGATGAAATTTGTACATATCCATAATCTTTTGGTTGTGTTTACATTGGGGTCAGCAACATAGACTGAACAAGAGAGGGGCAATGAGCTTTTTGAACATCACAAACAAAAACAAGACGGTTTGCGAAAATGCAACAAACATTGCCATATCAAATCAACCACAACATGCTTATTCAATGCCAATTGAAATCAAAACAACATGATCCAAACAAACATCAAAAAAGGAACATCAATGTTGATAACCAAGTTGGATGATCTTAATCTGAATAATGTTTGAAATATTTTAGGCAAGATTTGAATGGTTGTTTGATTTTCTATCATATCTCTGGAGCAATTCAATGATGTACTGAACTAGAAAAGCAAGGAAGGAGTATGATTTTTCTTTGTCTGCTGTTTGCGAGGAAATCATTAGTACTATGCAAATTGGTCACGAGACATGCTCTACTAAGTATCATTGATGACATTTCAGAATTTGTATAGGAAATAGGTTAACTCTTGTCTGTTTATGCAAGCAATACTTAGGCCATCTCGGTTTAATTATACCTAGATGCTTGTATTATCTTGCTATATCAAAATTCATGAAAGCAATACTCAGGTCATCACTGGTGCTAACATACCCTTTGATGCTTGTATTAATTTTCAACATTTCAATGCTCTATGATGAAACAAAAAGCACAAATAAGCTCTCAGAATGGCAATATTGTACGAATACCCTGCATGGTTAGTATAGATTGCATTCATTTTCAAATTTCCATTTTGCATTTATGGATTATTCCAAAAGCTGGCAAAGTTTCAAATGTTTCATGTCTTTCCAATAAAATGACTAAGTACATTTTGACATTCACAAAAACATCATTTCATACATTTTTCATATATATTTGCATAAGAAAATCATAAAAATAAAGTATACATTATAATCAAAACATTCATAAACATTCATAAATTGTATCATTCATCATATTCATACAATCATGCATCAATAGATTTCACTCATCTCATAAATCATGCATACATATACATCATAAGCATAAAAATTGAGAAACCATCATATCATAAAACATCTTGCATATAGAAAATAGACGTATTTATCTCATCATAAATCATCGCTGCATTTCATATATCTCGAAAATGAATGTCAAAATGTACAAAGATGTCAACTATACATGGCATAGCATCATCAAAAATGAGATCATCTCAGGGTGTATACAAATGTCTCAACAAAGTATCACTAAAACATCATATACAATGCACTAGGCAGTGCTATCCTTTGATGGTGCTGGTCTAGGACCTGTCCCACCTGCACCTGATGGACCTGTTCCACCTATCCCTGATGGCCCTCTTGGAGGTAATGGTTGTGTCACACCCCTGCTGGTAGTTCGAGAGTGACTATGAGTAGACCGAGACTGTGTATAACTCTCCCTCCGCTCAGGTGGCACCACATCATGATACTTGGTCCTATAGAACTCTACCTCCCGGGTGGCTCTGGTCACCTCTCTCATCATGTCACCAGGAAAGGTACTTGCTGCTACTCTCTGTAGACTATCAGCTAAAGCGATGGCCTGCTCACCTCACTGTCTGGCTGTATCTCTCTCAGCAGTAACTATCGTCAACTGTCTCTGAAGCTGTGTAATCAAGGTTTGTGCCTATGCTAACTGACCCTATAAGCTCTGCACTGTACTCTGCAAAGAGGATATCTGACTCGTCACCACTAGATCTACTAAAGATGATGGATCTGTATGTCTCATCTGTGGTCCACCTCTACCACCTCTCCTACCACCTCTACCACCTCCACTACCTCTACCACCTCTACCACCACCTCTCCCAACGCCTCTACCACCATCACCACCTCCCCCACTCTCCTCATCATCACTATCTCCCTCTGACTCATCATCACTACCTCCACTCTCCTCATCATCATCATCTCCCTCTGAATCATCACCCTCTGAAGCTGTCTCTCTCTGTCGTCTCTGACCGCCTCTCTGTGGTCTCTGTACAACAACTAGAGCAACAGGCTCATCAAGATCAAATAATCGTGGTGCAGGATGCTCTAACACATACTAACCATACTCTGGCATCGTCCCTCCATCAAGGATATCAGCTTGGTAATCCCACATCTGTACTCCTAAACTAGTGAACTCTGCCACCGCTACCTCATAAGAAATCCGTGGACCCCACACTGCAATCTCTTGCTATCGCCATACATAAATAGTAGAACCCATAGGCATACCCTAAGGCCGACCGTACTGCCGACACACTCGTCCAACAAGAAATCTCTCAATAATCCATGAAGTACGACCAATAAGATATTTGGAAGTAAAGACATAGGGCATCTCCCTCGCATCCTCTGGCCATGCCTCACAATCTACATATGGCCGCCAGCATACTATATCAAGATCATCTAAGAGATGCTACCAATGATCTAGTTTGCCCAGTCTCGACTGAGTAATAATATCGGTATATCCCCATCTATATGATCGACTGATAGGTCGTTGTCCACGAGTCAACGGTCGCATAATGGCAAAGTGCTCCCATGCCAATATCTGTAATAATGAACAACCAACAACAAAACTCTGGCCTCTACCATATACAATATGGTGTAACTCATCATACAAATGTGCAAGCATGCATGACCCCCACGCATACCGTGTACCCTGCATCACCATCCTCTCCAGAACATGACCCCACCCGACTGCGAACCCCTTCGACCTATGGTTGGGGCACAAAACACCTCCAATGAAACTTGCAAGTACAGATGGTAGGGGTGCATATGAATTTGTCATCTCTCTCCATGGGATATAATATCCTGCAATCTCATCATCTCTGAATATCCATCTCAAGGCATCTGTACCTCCCACCTCTCGGACATCAAAACTCACTCTCTCCCATAACTGGAATCCTCAAGATACAATACACATCCTCTGGAGTCACGGTATTCTCTCCAGTCGGTAAGTGAAAGGTGTTTGTATCACTATGCCACCTCTCTACAAGTGCTGTCAATAAAGCTCTATTGAGATGCACCTTAGGCATCTCAAGTAATGAAGTCAGGCCACATGCCTTGATAATATCTCTATCTGCCTGTACCAGCTGTGGAATCAATGTCCATGTACTCGGGAATGTCTCCCATAACTGCAAAATGACCAATCTCTCCTGTTGAAACATCATTATGACAAAGAAAAATCAATATCAAATCATCACGACTCATCAATCAAATCTGAATAGCAAACAATTTTCTTTTCATCATCATGGAGAGTAAATAATCAAAATCATGTTTGTTTTTAACAACTTTAGAAGCAAACATATCAATCAAACTATTTGTTTTTCATCATCATGGAACACAAATATATCAAAATCATGTTTGTTTTTAATAGCCTTAGAAGCAAACATATCAAACTACTATTTGGTTTTCATTTTCATGAAAGAAAATTTATCAACATCCTGTTTGTTTTTAACAACTTTAGAAACAAACTTATCAATCTTGTTTGTTTTTAACAACTTTAAAAACAAATTTATCAGCTATTATTTGTTTTCCAACAACTTTGGGAACAAATTTATCACTCACAACAACATCCAATCATGGGCGCTATGAAAATGGTCATGGGCGCTACAGAATTCCTCAAGGGTGCTACAAGATCAAGGGCACTATGAAAATGGTCATAGGCACTGCAGAATTCATCAAGGGCACTACAGGATCGAGGACGCTATAGAAAGGATCAAGGGCGCTACAGAAAGTCTCATAGGCGCTATGGAAATTATCATGGGCGCTATAAAAACACTAAAGGGTGCTAAAACACACCCTTTCACAATCAAAACATGGATAAACGTGTTTCAAACGGAAAATTTTCAAAGAGCAGAAGTTTAACGGGGTACATACCGGAGGTACATAGTGTGCCGGCCGCCGATGTTGTCGGATGCACTTGAAACGGTGCTGGTGAATCAGAAGTGCCATCTTTCTCACTCCAAAGCTCAAAATTTACAATTTTTAATAGGTTAAAATGGAAAATGACATTTTTAACCTATTTAAAAGCAAAATTGGGGTATTTTTATCACATTTTATCACAACAGGGGCAATTTCGTCATCAATTTTTCATCTTACATCTTTTCAAGTCATTTTCTTCACCTCATCATTTTCGAACGATGAATCGACATCATAAAAATCATAAAAAAAATAAAATAAATACAAATCTAAAAAAATAAAAATAATTCACAAAAATCAAAATCTTATTGATTCATCGTTCGAGGGGGCATATACCTATCAACATTTGACAATCAGCATCTGGGGCAAATTTCAAAATTCTTTGAAGCAATGCGTAAAACACATCACTTCAAAGAGGGTCAAAATGTATACACCTAAAAATGGTCACATCACATAGTCTGGTAATTAATTAAATATTTTTAATATTTAATTAAATCTGAATTCAATTTGCATATAAATAAATTTAAATAATTTATTTATATTGTTCATTCTTTCATTTCGATTAAATAAATAAGTTTATTTAATCACTTTTCTTATTCATTTCTTAATTAATTAAATAAACATTACGATTTATTTATATTAATTATCATTTAATCTTGGCTTGAATATTTTATTCAAATAAAGATTAAGTATTATTTTCTTCTAAAGTCTATTCACAATTAAATATTCTAAATATTTAATTAAATCTTTAAATTCTACTCACAATTAAATATTCCAAATATTTAATTAAATTCTTCTAAATTTTATTTGCAATTAAATATTCTAAATATTTGATTGAGTCTTCTATAGTTCTAAAATTAAATATTTCAAAAATATTTAATTTCCTTAAAATTCACACAAAATTAAATAAATTTATTTATTTATTTAATTAATTTGGGATTATCTTCAACAACCGTGAAACAAACTTCCAAAACAGAAAATTAATTTGTCTGTTCCTGCAAGCTTGTTCCCGTGGGTTGAAGACAAGGCTCCATTCTTCTCTCCAACCTCCCAACATCTTCCATCTTCCTCTCAACCTCTCCATCTCTCACCATTCAAATCTACCAGACAATCTCATAGCCATTGATCTTTGCTAGCCAGGCTCTTGCCTGCAAAAAGCTATAAAAAGGATTGTCGGGTCTTTGAAATCACAGAGAAGCTTTCATACAAGAAAAACTATAGTCAAATAGATTTCAATCATCCATAGCATAGTCTTTTAGCATTCATAGATTGTAGAATCATTCCATATCATGGCCAATCATCTTCATAGTTTAGTTTTAGAAGCATCCATAATCCACAGCCCCTGTGCATAATCTACAGCCCCTGTGCATATCCATATCAGCATTTTTCACTCCACCAGTATATAGCATTAGAAAAGTAATTTCCTTTGCACACTCGTTCTATAGGTTGCCATTCAAAGAAACTTTGTTTACACAATCTGAGAGCAACAGCTTCAAACAAATCCCTGGAGATAGAGGAAAATGGAACGGCTCTGAAGAAGCTCTATTTGTTTCCTTTGAATTCAATTTATTTAGTTTTCTTTGGTTTAATGTTTCATTTTGTGTGATTTGTTTATCTCAATTGCCTATCCACAATAGCTTTATTCTCCAAAAAACCTATATTTATAAACAAGTGAATTATTATGAAAAATAATCTTCAAGACCTATTTTAAACTCAATAATGGTGGATTTATTGCCATAATAACCTCATCATGCCCTAAACTTATGAGAAATATACTTGCATATAAATATTGAAAAATTGTTGAGCATAAGCAACATGAACTACAAAGTTAGCTGAACATTAGATCTCAAACCAAATATGATTCAAGATTAAGAATCACTACTTAGAATTATATCGTAGATGTCACCTTATGAATTATATGTGGATGCCTTACCACCATAACCTCATTATGCTCATAACATAATGGTGGATGCATTGATTTGAATCAATTGATAAATATACCTTTGTTCTAAAAGCAACCTACATTTTTATATACAATTGAATTGTTATGAAAAATAAGCTTTAACCTACTTTTAATGTACTTTTAATCCAATACATAGAAAAAACATGAATCTAACTAAGATGAACAATATCTACTGTCCCATAGAAAAATAGATCTACTACTCAAATGTGCTTGAGGGTTCATCTCTTACCTTCAAAGTATCCAATATTGCTTCATGCTCAACATTAATAATCATTCATAGTTCTTTTTATTCTTTGTTTTTCATGATGCTTCAATAACTTAATATTTGTTCTCTTATTCATATATGTTCGCAACCAAGTTCCAAAAATAACAACTGATACTATAGGATATGTGAACCAATAATCATTTGTCATAGGTTGTGTTAGATTTTATTTTCCTTGAATACATCACGTCAATCAATAGTCTAATCTCTCTTCATTCCCATATAGTGCAACGATTGCATAACTATGTACTAATTGTACAAGGTTTGAAATGTGGTCATAGTGAATTGAAATTTCCATTTCAATGAGTAAAGATGAATGAGATTCAAAGTTCACGCAAACAAGCTCAACATAACACATAATCATATTTCCCTCCAAACACTTGCAATCATAAGCAAACATGGTATCAAACATAAAAGAATAGGGAAGCAAAACTAGCATACTTGGAAAATAGCTCCCAATATGGAATTTAAATACTAAGATTGGTGCCAAATGTCTGTTTGTTGCTCTTCTCCTTTCAGCTTGCTCTCCAATCTATCTCTAAATCCAAACACTCTAACTACACAAGAAAATCCTCTAATTCTCTGAATGAAATACTCTCACACACACAATTCTACAACAAAATGGATTGCAACAATGAAAAGAATAAATATCCTCTATTTATACAAAACATTGAGAAGCTTAATGCTACAATTAAGCTCTCAAATCTGCCACCTTTTCTCTTCCATTTGCCACCACTAAACAACAAAACCAACTTCTCTAAATGAGTGGACTAAGACAATCTAAGTGCAAAGTGGCTCCTCAAATAACTAAAATGAAAATGTATAAACAGTCCCAACAACTTCAACCTCTTCTACTCAGCTAAGATGCCTCAATAAATTGCTAATGTAATAGATCTTTTACTCAGTCAAATGCAGAAATGATGTCCTACAAGTTTCTTATTTGCATTGTGGTTGTGTGTTGCTTTCCATGCAATAAGTTGACCTCTTCATTATCTTTAGCCAACTCGTAGATTGACAAAGTCTTATGTTTCCATATGGCTGAGCATGGATTTTTCAACTCTCAACCTTGACTTATTCTTCCACTTAACATGGCATAGCATAATGTTTATCAAATACCTTTTAAAATGCTTCACAAGCACTTCATACTTTAGCACATTACTTGCAATAATAACTATCCACATTTAAGTGCTTTTATTTGCAATTGAAATCCTTATGTGGATGTGAGTTTATGCACAACCCATGGTTTATATGTTGATGGATTTGTGCAAGCCATTCACTTTTTATATGGTCTGCATTATATATGCATTGAAGCTTACTTTATAACATATCATATGTATATAACATTATATATATTATAGCATTCAATCATTATAGTATATATATATATATATATACATTGAAAACCATCAATTTCCATTCATATATATTAACAAATATATATACTATATATATAGGTATGTATGTACACTTTATTTAATACATACATATATACCTATATATTTATTATTTTAATATCCACAATAAACATACACACACACACACACATATATATATATATATATTTATCGATGTGTATATATATATATATATATATGTCTAATTGATATCCCCATACATATGATGTACTGGTGTATGGGTATGTGTAAGTATATCTACCTACATATTCACACACCTACATATGCTCACATGCATGAGTTATCACTTTCACATACATATATACATATATTCAATGTATATACCTATCGATTAATATATAAATATAAATATAAATATAAATACACGAAGAACTTATACTTAATACATAGATCCAATCACTTAATTCAAACTAAGAAACAATCAAGAAATTAAAGACTAAAACGTAAACCATTTCAAATCATCCCCAAACTATGACCGAAGGTTTACTTACCAATTCCTGAACTAACTTGACTCAACTCAAGTGACCAAACTAGAATGTGAGTGTGTGATAGCTCAAGTAGGTTGATTAGGGGTTACCAAACCAAACTCTTCTCCTGGGTGATACTCTCCCTCTCCTCACTAGAGGGCTCAATTCTTCCTACATCCAACTTAGTGCATCATAAAGGTAGTTAGCCAATAACATGAAATTCATTTACATCATATATCATTGACATCATCAAAGCATTAAAGCAATAACATCATAATGCATATTTATGTATTACATTCACACATTGAACATATTAAAGTCATGATTTTGCATTTAACATCACATTTACTCATACAGATAAAAGTGATTTGGTAATTGAGAAACGGGGTGTAACACTACTTATGAATATTTATAACATAGGTATCTATAAATTTCTTGCAAATATCTATAATGCCTTATAACATAAACTTATAAGAAGAAATATATCTATGTACTTTATCTATATACTATACATAAATATTTTTATAAATACCTTATAAAGATCTATATTTATAATTAAACCAAAATCTATAAATATCTAAAACATATCAATAATTAATTATAAATATATACACAATAAGAAATATAGATATAAATTTAACTTTATAAACATATGTACTCAAATTTAAATACTAATTGATGTCTATTAGTATATCGTATATATACTTATTGGTATAATATCTACTTATAAATATGCAATATCTACTTATAAATATGTAATATTTACATATATTTAAAATTAAATGTCTCCTTATTTATCTATAATATATACACTATATTTATAGATAATAAAAAGGGTCTTAATAAATATCTTTAAAAAATTATAATTAAATTTTAATAAAGATTGATAAATATCTTTAAAAATTTATAATTAAATTTTAAGAAAGATTGATAAATATCTTTAAACTATCAATAGCATATTAATAATTATTTATCATAAATTTATAAAAAGTACAGAAACTAAAAATATTTTTAAATTTATAATATAAATGCGTGCTTATATCTATTTAAAAGAATATAATATATCCAAGAGTATATATACTTAAAAGTGATGTATATATTTAAAAATGTATAATATCTATGTATATTTATCGATTTAACAATAAAATATCTAAATAATTATCTACTTCTCTATATACTTAAGAATACATTTATAATTTACAAACATATAAAATTACATTATAGAATGTATCGATCTATGTTTTAGATATTTATAAGATATTTATAGATGTTGGTTTAACTATAAAATTAGATCCTTATAAGATATTTATAAATATTTATTTATGTATATAGATAAAGTACATGTTATATATCTTTCTTCTTATAAGTTAATAAGTTAATGTAATTGCAAGATATTTATAGACACGTGTTATAAATATTTATCATTAGATATTTAAAAATATATAGATATTTATAAATAGATAAATATCTATTGTATTCTTAAATTCATATATATTTTTAGTTATATATTCATAATTGTATTGATAAATATATATTTTTAGGCATATAAACAAATATATAGATTCAAGGTAATTGTCTAGTTTTATTATCTTTTGATTTTTATTATCAAATTTCTAGTCTTTTTAATTAGAGTCTTTTTCTTCATAAAAATAGATGCATATCTCATAATTTTATAGGTTTAAATATATATCATGGTCTTAATTTATAGGTATATTTATACATAATTTATTTATTTATTTGCTCAAATAAATATAAATATAAGTATATACATAAGTTTTTTTAGATATATCAATATCTCTAAGTATGTTAGTACAAAGACAATTTTATTATTTTTAATTTTCCATTTAAAAAAATCTATCTTGCCACATTCCTACACCTGAAACTCCCCCCCTCTCCATTTTTCCTTCTTTTTATTCAATCTTGGTTTGTCACTAACCATTTTTCATCTTCTTGAGCACTCTAACATCCTAATGATGGATCATAGAGTGCGATCCAAAATGTTGATGCTATAAATATCACATAATATAATCTAGAAACAATAGTGGCAACATCATGGATTGTGGAAATCAAATGAGATTAGTTAAATAAATTCTCAATAGAATTGGTATCTATCCCATTAGGGCTAGATAATGTAATAGATTTTCAAGTGTTTGAAGACAAGCATATTAGTGAATTTATCATTAAATCTAGAGTGTTTGAATCTCAGGTTATTGATGAGGAAGATATATAAGAAATAGATATATAAGAATGAATCCTTAATTTAAATACCAATAGCATTCCAAAGGGAATGATAGAATTGGAAAGACTATTTGATATAAACTAGCTTGGGAAATAAAAAGATAAGCCCAAAATTAATGGAGGTGAGTATGAACCATTTAACTTAGTAGATGATGCAAATCAAAAGAATGTTTTGATTGGTAATGTATGTACACAAAAAGAGAAGGAAGGTATTTCTAGGGCATTGAAAAACCATCATGTGATAGAATGGAGTTATGAAGAACTAAAGACTTATGATACATCTATCATAACTCATACCATTCTATTAAAGCCTAGAGTAAAACTTTTCTGAAAGAAGAAAATATCAATGAGTACACTTCTATAACCCTTGATCTTTCAAGAGGTCAAGAAATTATTATAATGAGGGATTATTTTCCCAATCAGAAATTCAACCTTGGTAGCTATCCTAATGTTTATCTAGAATACAATTGGAGAAGTCAAGTTATATGTAGATTTCAAAAACTTGAACAAAGCCTCAAAGGACAACTACACTTTTCCATCCTTAAATGAAGTCTTACAAATATTCATGAGATCATAAATGATTTATTTTCTATATAGATACTCAAGATACAACTAGTTCATGGTAAATCACAAAGATAGACTAAAGACCACATTCTCCATGAAGTGGAGAACCTTTGCATATAGGTGAATGTCCTTTGTCTTGTTTAATGTGGGCACCACCTTTTACCATGAAACAAATATAGTATTCAAAGTTTTGGTAGGCAAGTGCATTATTAAATACATGGATAACTTGACTATTTTCTTTAAAAACAAAGGATATCATGTTGCTGACCTAAGAAAAGTGTTACAAAAGTGACTAGATCATGGGATATCTAAATTTAAAAAAGTGTATATTTGGGGTTATAGAGAGGAATTTGTTACTCCACGTGATTTCTAAGAAAGGAATTTAAATTGACCTAGCTCAAATAGAGATAATAATGAAATTAAAATTGCCTACCAATAAGAAGGAACTAAAATTTTACTTTGGTAAGATTAATTTTGTTAGAAAATTTATCACTAGGCTTATAGAAATAGTTAGACAAATGAATGAAATCCTGAAGAAAGATTCCAAAATTGAGTGGACACCCATGGACAAGTTAGCATTTAAAGAAATCAAGAAAGCTATATATTGTTATCCAAATTTGACAGTTTTTGATTATACAAATCCTTTCTACATAAATTATTTTACATTTGATCACACTTGCATTGCTATCCTTACCCAAAAGAACGAGCTTAAAGAAGAATTACCAATTGCTTACATCACCATGTCTTTAAAATATATAGAAATAAAATATCCAAATATGGAGAATCATGCTTATACATTGGTAAAAGCTATCTGGAAGTTTAGGAATTACATTCTAATATAAGTTTGATAATTGTCATATAGCAAGATTAAATTGTCAAGACATTGTTGATGCAAAATGAACCTAGAGAAAGAAGGGCAAAGTTGATAACAGTCTTAAAAGAATTTGATATGGAAATTATCACCATGAAGTTAGTAAGAGGCCAAGATCTAACAAATATGTTTTGCTGAAATAAATCTTGATTTAACAAGTGACCAACATGTATTGAGCATAATTTTGTGACAACAATTCCAACCTAGACCATCAATCCATTACAACCATAGTAACAAACGAGTAAACTAGAAAAATGACAAGGTAATTTATTTTTATTAATATAATATTTCTCGAATTCATGTATAACTAAGGTTCATCCACATAATATAAATATGTTTGTGACAATATGATCAATGAAGTTTAAACTTTTGAAACTAAAAGAAAGCATACCTTAATGTTCTCTAGAGGTAATTTCAATTTCTCTTATCTTGTCATGGTTCATACTGGGGTTCCATGTGATCCCAACAAAGTGGATAGAAATCCCTATCTACCCCACCCAAGTGGGTCTTGTGGTCCATGGAGAAAGAGAGTAGAAAAATAGGCCCACCTACCAGGCACAGGGTCAACTTCCTAATGACCCTTCAGCCAAGTTGTTACCTACCCTTGATAATTTGATTACCTTTTTCCACATCAAGATATGCCAAAAATAGATTGAGGTTTGGACGAATCTCTCATTTACCTATTCTTCATTAGAATCTCTCTTTTCCTTGTAGTCCATTAAATGGCTAAGCATAAAATATGGTCCAACACCTACATGTTGCTAGCCTTAAGGTCCACATTCCATTGGTGGAAGCCATCTGACCCTCTAGCATATACTGGATATCCATGTGCTAGTGACACTAAAGCCTACTTGCCACTATCGAAATCCATCCAAGATTCTAAAGTAACAAGGGACATCCATCACATGTAGTTGGCACTAAGGTTTGAATGCTACTGGTGGTAATCATATTAATATATATTAGGTATGGCTAATAGTCTATAGGAAAAGCATGCTCCCTGACTACTATCACTCTAAAGCATTGATAATCTTATCTTATGTGTGGCATAGGATTTATTATCAACGATCACCTTGAAAGGAGAGGAATAGTCTATGTATTAGGGGTATACACCATCTACCTATGCCCTCATAGAGTCCTCTCACCATCGATCATGTGTTTCCTTAAAAGTTAACCTTTTACCATGTTTAGCTCTATAACAAAAAAAGGAGACCACTAATTTCAGAATAAGTGGTTCTCCTAATTGACCTCACCTATCATTGACCTACATATTTCAGCAATGGTATGATAGTCTAGTCATACCCAAGGCCTTAAAATGAAGTTCCCAATCAATCAAAAGTGTCCACCACACCCTCTAAAGAGTGGTAATGGTAAAAAATCCCATGTTAACTTTGAATATGTGAGCATGCAACCCACTATCATGGTTGGTAAGTCATTATAGTATAGTGATTGCTAGCAATAAATTAAATTATTCGTGGTGAGTGTACATGTTGTGATGATCCAATATTAAGTTGTAATTTTAGGCTTTTTTGGTTCCTTCAATAATTTTATTCTACCATAAATCCTCTTCCAACCTAAACAAATATAAACATTTATATAATAAAGCAACCTATCCTTTCCTTAATTAGCGACTTACATGGTTTTAACTTCTTCACCGATGAATATTTGGAAATTACTTTCAAATATAAATTATTGCACTCTTTGAGACAAAAGGATAGGACAATGTGGGTTTAACTTTTTGGAATTACTACGGACTGAGCCAAATTTGTTGTAGCCACACACACACACACACACAAAATAAGTCAAATTCCTAAAAAATGAAGGAAACATGCTATAAAGGTATCCAAAGGTTTTTAGTCAAAAAAGTAGATCCGAATCAACTATTGACCCATAGGATTAGTAGGTAGGGGTAGATTATACCAGTAGGGCACCTTTTTTAATTCATTTTTTTTATATAGCAACAAACCCTTGGTAGAGGTTGCGACATCTAAATGGAGGGGCATTTTAGTTGTTAATGTAAAATTTCAGTCAACTCTGCAAATTTAATTCATTTTTTTTTAATATGTATAGATTACCTAGTTCTTTTAACAAAATGATTGAAATTCATAATATTGTCTCTTTAATTTACATATTTATTTACATAAGTATTTATTGTTATATATATTTATATTCATTTATTTTTTTAATGAGTTTATTATTTAATGTTTATAATTGATAGTAAGAAAATTAGATTATTAGTCGTGTTTCTTAAAATATAATTGAAAATGAGTAAACAATTGTAATTGAATAAGATTTTTATTTTTAGGGTTTGGTGATGGATTAAAAAAAGTACCAATAGACTCGATTGACTGCTTGAGAAATAACTAAATATCACACTGTTTATTTTGAATTGGTTATACAAAACTAGGTTTGGTAATTGTTAATGGAAGGTCTTGACATAGAGGATGGCACTGGGACATACCCATCTCTCTTCACAGAACCACAAAACCTACCTCACCCTACACATTGGATACCTACAATCAAACAACATTCCTTGCACAACTACATCATTCCAATCATTTGCATGGGTTAGTCTAAAACATAATCATTACATTAAATTTAATGGATAACATGATGATAATAATAAATATATAATTCATTAATATTGACATTAAAATTCATAACCATTACACAAATGTACATACACACACACTAACAACATTTATGAAAAGTCCCATCCCTATTTCAAAGTACAACGAAACTAGGGTTTTCATAAGAAAGTAAGGTGTTCCTAGGGGATGTTATAGATTTCCAAAGATGACTAGTATACTAACATTATATACTATCTACTAAACAATAAGTGTCCTCCAAATCTAAAAGCTCCACAAGGAAGATCACTCAAATTGAAAAGTTAGAGCTATATGATAAAATGTGGGTTTTCATTCGAGAGAAACCATGAAGGGATTTACTTAAGATTCCTTAGTCAATGAAAAGATGATCAAGTGCTTTAATAATTTCATGAAAAATTTGAAACAACTCATGTATCCACTATTGTAACAACACATCAAATCTTGAGAGTAGGATATTATTAGTTGACTATCTTTAGAGACACTCAAATATAGATGAAGTATTGTCATACTTGTTAAACTAGAACAAGGAGAGGAAATAATCTTACTCATCCATTACAAGCAATGATGGAGATACATCCCTTTTTTATAGGATATTGGACTTTATTGGTATGATCAATCCACCATCATCAATAGGATAAAGCTATTTTTTAACTTTAATTTATTATTGGTTCATCCCACAATAATGGGTCCCAAACTTGGGACATCTTGTTTTTTTGCTTGAAATCACATACTTTTAGAAAAATTAATGATTTAAGCCTTGAGGGATTCCATCTAAAGGGTTTTAATTAAAGAGGGTTAGATAAGACCCCCTTTGATCAAACCCCCTTAGATAGAACCCCTCCAGTCTTAAATTATACCCACAATGGAGTCTCCTTCACACCTATCAAAATGTTGACAAAAAAACACTTTTACTTTACCTTTTGAGGGATTAAATAAAGTTATTTAGAAATTATGTTTTGTAAGTATGTAGCTCTTAGTATAAGCTTTCCAAAAAGTATTTTTTTAAATTTTTTATTATTATATTTATATTTTATTTCTTGTGAATGTTATTTTTCACTAAATGTCCAGGTATTTGTTTCACACATGCAGAAAAATAGAAAAATAGTGAAAACAATTCTAAAAAATATGTGTGCACTAGGTATTGATGTTCTTATTTCATAAAAAAATTTAATTAATTTCATTACATACAAAACAAGTTATGTGTGATGACATACACCTATGTCCTGATTATAATTACTTTGACTTCAAAAATTAATTTTAAAAAACTATGAAAAAAATCTATGCACTAGATATTGATATTAAAAATCTATATTTTAAAATTTTTAATTTTATCCTTTCAATTTTTTTTTTTTATGTGTGTCGACATAAACTTCACTTTTTAAAAATGTTGTTTACTATAAAAATAAGTTATTGAAAGTTACCTTAAAAAAAATCACAATTTATTTCTATTTTTAAAATATATATATATATATATATATATATATATATATATTTAAAAGCTACATACAAATCCTCACAAGTCACTAGTTCACATCATCTCTAAAATATTAATGGTTTAGTTGCTATAGGTTTCATAAAGTGAAATTTTATAAAATAAATGTTGATATTAATGTCCAACTTGGCCAAAAAATGGGACACAGTATTGTGGGCTGACCCTATTGTACTAGGTTGATGGAGGCAACATGTAGCAAAAAGTGCACCACAAATATTGTGATCAAGTTTATAGAATATAACATTATCACTAGGTTCAGGGATCCCTATTCTCTAGTATTTGATAGCAAACTTGTTTTCACTTTTGAATCTTTTTAAATTGAGCATTTGAGCATAGAATCATACTCAAGGTTTTCATATAATTATTATCCTCAAGGTAATAGTATAGTTGAACTCAAATAACAAGAACCTACTCTCAAAATAATTTAAAACCGAGAAAAAACTAAGAGAATGACATACAATCCTTAATTTTTTCTTTGTGGGTAGATTCAATCCTTATACTCAAACAATTTAAAAAATTGATAGAAAAGAACCAAAGAGAATGTCATACAATCCTAATTTTTCTTTGTAGATGGACCAAGATATAGTAAAACATAATTAGGGGCTTCACCTTTTATCATTTAGTGCATGATCTTGATCCCATTTTGCATCTTAAAAATCCCTATGTGTCAAGTCATCCAAGACTACCTAGATTGTGATGATCAAATTGAAGTAAGATTGCTTCAAATTCTTAATTTGGAAAAAAAATGAGAAAGATCCATTAAACACTTTGCTAAGAATCAATCAATTGTTAATAGATTGTTTAAATTTTTTTCTAAAATTAAAGCCTACAAGATATTTGACCTGGTCATATGCTTCGATTAAAGCCATGAAAAGAAAGGTGACCATGACAAGTTTGAGAATTTATGGACAACACCCTTCTAG
This sequence comes from Sequoia sempervirens, assembly GCA_007258455.2. Taxonomy (NCBI): domain Eukaryota; kingdom Viridiplantae; phylum Streptophyta; class Pinopsida; order Cupressales; family Cupressaceae; genus Sequoia; species Sequoia sempervirens. Next base: position 135,728 of record VDFB02033897.1, on the reverse strand, counting down.
ATCTCTAATATCTCAGAAGATAGTACCTACAAGTTGAAGAACTTGAACAGGAGAGGAAATAAATACTTAGCTCTCTCTTTAAAGCACTTTTTTCATGACAATGTGGCCCAGAAAACCCCAATGTACATAGGTTAGTTTTTTTCTCCTTTTTTTTATTGGTTGTATTTTTTGGAGGTCCCTATTTTCCTAAAACGTCCAAACAAATAAAGCTACAACTTTCTTAAAAAGATAAAATGTTCTAGTACTTTTAATGTAAAACATAGTCTTCATCTAGGTTTTATATTTTTTTTATGATTTCAAATTATTTATTGTCCAATGACAAATTGAAGTGCCCAAAGAAACCACATATATTAGAATATTTGATGTTTTCAATAGGTAGGTTTATGGATACTTATATTATGTGAAAAACTAAAGGTTTCCTTTGCTACCAATTATGATTCCCAAAATTAATAAAGATGCTTCATTTCTTGAAAGTTGAAAAGGAAAGAGAAAAACTTCAAATGTAATATCAAAAGAAAAGAAAAGGAAATATCACCAAAGACAAACTCTCTTTAGGAAAATTTAAATATCTCTATTAGGACCATGGATGCTCCATTGATGATAGAGATATGTTTGAGGGAATCATAGAGAGATAGAATTATCAAAAGGATATGGACACTAACTAGAAATGAGGCAATGTCCAAGGAAGCTTAAAATGTTAAATCGCCTCATATATTTAACATATGACAACTACTACATATTAACCTTTTCCAGAAAAATATGAATCAATTGCACACACTTAGGTTTTCTTGGGTAGATCATGTTGTTCTCTTAATGATGGTTATGTCATTTTGGTGGTTGGAGCTTAAAAGAAAATTGGTTTGCACATGACTGGAAATTCTATGTTAAAAAATTATTTTATCTAAAATGCATTGAATATCTTTTGTTTTATTTTGGTTGCACTAGTTAATTTTCCTTTTCACATCACACCCATTTTATTTTAGAAAAGTTTAGGACCCAAATTTTTCTTAGTTTAGTTTGGTCCCTAGTGTTATCATTTCAAAAATTAGTCATTTTTAAAAATTGACTAATCCCTATGCTAAAATTTCATCATGGTTGACAGAAAGATCCAAAATAATACCTTGGTCCCTTCTAAAAGTTTCTAAAATTTTTGAAGGAGCAGATAAATTTGCACGCGTTTTCCCCTTCCAACTAGACCAAAATATAGTTCACTTCACTTTTCCCACAAGGTCTAGTTCACTTACAAATTCTTGCAAAGGTTAGTGTTTGTGAAAACTTGATTCCCATTTCAACTTTTCCAAGAAACATTAAAATAATAGTTCACTTCACTCTCTTTTCATCGACTTTATGAACCAAAAATTATTTTTTTCTTAAAAATACAATTCCATTTGAACTACATTGATCAAAATGAGATATTTGGTTCAATTTGGACCTTTTTTTTGTAGAAGGCCTTTATAAATGAAATTATAAATTTCAAATTTAAAGTCCATTTTTAACCTAATGATAAAGACTTGAACATTAAACAAGTTCACCGAAAATATTTGAAACCATATGATAGTGACAATGTGATGATGTCAAGTCCCCTTTGTGGATATCTCAAAACCAACTAAATAAGACATTTAAGAATTCATATACATAGCTAGTTCAGTTGGAATTTATCACTATTTGTAAAATGATGACATCAACATTATGTCATGCTAACATCATCTTCCCCAAGAATCCAATGGCCCTTGCTTATATCATTAATAAAAGCTTTGCAATAATAGAGAACAAAGATCATTAGAAGCACACATGCATACAATACTAAAATCTAAAATGCAAATTCATTCATTAAGCAACAAAGAACATGGGAAAGTAAAAACGTAATTAAAAACTAGAACAATCTCACCAATCTTCAAACGTATTTCCATGATTCATCTCGACAGTTCTCCATTTTGCTTGTGTAGTATAATTTCCTCATTTTCAAGTTCGCAAGTATAGCCTCTAAGATAGTGATTAGCAGCCATCAAGATTCAAGACAAAAAGTGCTCTCCAAAGTTATCAAATTCACGAGAGAGCTTGGAATGAAGAATGACAAATCAATTTATAGAAAATTGATTATTCGAATGACAGGCCAAGATTGAAAGATTACTGATTAGACATGCATTATGTTAACTGACAGTGATGACACGAGTGATTCAAATTAGAAATAGAATTAAAGATTAAATAAATAATTTAATCTTTAGTTCGACATTTGAAGACATAAGAATTATCTTTTCATGACAAATATAAAGATTTCTCGATTAAAGCAACTCTCTGTTTGAATGCACACACAAGGTTTAATTAATTAAATAAGAATATTTAATTAATCTGCATGTACACACAATTGAGTTAGAACTGAACGATTGAATGGTTACGAGTGAGATTACTGAGAATGCCAATTTGTGACATCAAATGAATAGTTAACTGAACGATTAAAATAGATGTCAAGTTGAGTAAAAGTGAATACTTAGATAACTTACATAATTATCTAAAATATAGAGGAATGTGTTAAAATAGAATTTATGAATTAAATAATTCATTTAATTCAAGAGACAATATTCGAAGGATAATTAAATAAATAATATTTATTTAACTAAGTGATGAAAGGACTCAAAATGAATAATTAAATAAATCAGAATTATTTAATTATGTTGAAATATGATAAAGAATAAATTAAATAATGATTTATTTAATTTAACCGTAAGAATAAGGTTAATTAGTAACATAATTAAATAACAAGCGCTATTTAATTAATATTAGAAATAAAGAAAGTGAATTAATTAAATAATTGAAATTATTTAATTAATAGAAGAAATAAAGAAAGTGAATTAATTAAATAATTAAAATTATTTAATTAATAGAAGAAATAATGTTAAGATAATAATTAAATAATTGACATTATTTTAATCACACCAAGGAATAATATAACTTAATATGGAAGCTCCAGCTTAAACCGTGATTTCGTGTCTACAATGCATTTTCTCGATGATGACATCATTATTAGAACTGCTTCATTTGAACCATCTATATCAATGACAACAAAAATAAATAAGTCAACTTAGTTGATTTTTCTCACATGATAGTTGGGCTCAAACTCCTGTATGGGAGAAGGTTGGTAAATACTAATGCTTATCCAACCAACATGCTTAAATTGCTATTAGAAGTCAATTCAATTAATAAACCCCATGATCAAATTTTAAAAAGGGAAATAAAAAGTGTATTGTGGAGATTTAGTGACCATTTGAATTCAATATTCATTTATTCAAAATTAAAATGATCAATTTCAATTTGAATTCATCGCTAAATGGATATGTCACTTAGAGCATTAATTTTTCACCAGCCCCATGTTGGATTAATTTCAAATTGATCTACATAGACTTTCCAAGATAAAATGGGTAAGCTGGAAATGTAATGCTTTAAGCCGACATACTTAGAACAAAACCCGATAGAACAACTTTTATTTTTGAACAAAGGCCACAATGTCGATAATACAACAATGGTATGCCATACTTGCATAATAATGTGCACACATGTGTCACAATGATACAATGACAAAGAAGACAAGACAACTTCACCATTGCATAATCAAGGTGATTGTAGCAGAAGACTAACCACTCATGGGATAAATCCACCATGATGAACATACGAGAGATAGAGGACAACACCTACACAATGATCGGTTACTAAACCATGATTGTGTTCTCTCACAACACCACACCAAGATAGGATGAGGGAATCATCAACCTCCAATCTAAACCCTATTAGAGTAATCATGAATTAGTTAATAATTAATTAATCTTTAATTGTATATTAGGCCAATTCATTTCATGCACTTAAGCTAAACTTAGGAGTGGTTTTTCTATTAACTGAAGTGACCTATTATTAGATAATTTTGTCTCATCACATAGGATGTTGACACTTGTCATGATATGATCCAATTATCATTTAGGGTTTCTCTTATAAAAGAACTCACCCTTATTGTATTATTCACATGATCTTCTTGAAGATTCTTAAGGTTCATTCTATATTTTTTTCCTTGTTGATGATA